>JAODAL010029250.1:0-51938 GCA_025379985.1 Phyllomedusa bahiana
ATTCAATTACAGACAGCTTGACCAGGAAGTGACAGTATTCATGAATGATAGAATGCTCCTGGCTCTATGAAACAGTGAGATGAGACAACCCCTTTAACAACGAAAAGATCACCGTCTTTACAATGTTCATGTATCAGGGTATCAGTGGCGCACATCATCTCTGACATTGTATATGTTTACACATCATGTTTGTGCGGTTATTTAATCCTCCTGATGAATCGAATACGATAAGGGAAACGCTTTGGGATATACTACCGCGAGGCTTCTGGGATATATTACTGCAAGACTTCTTGAGACCTGGATTACTTCTGGACCCAATAGGGTATAATCAGGGTGTTTCTGACGGACAACCGATGGAGATGGGGCCGCCCTTATCGGGGCAATGACTCCATTTTTTTGCTTATAGGGTAATTTCTGTAAGAATTGTGTAGGGAAAGGTCCACTGGGTACAAATAACACTTAATCCCTGGATATCCTCTTTCAGTTGGATGATTTTTTTTCATAACTGGGACAAAGGGACTGTGAGTAATAACCTTAGTAGCATATTGTGGCCATCTGTGCCTTTTATGTATTTGTGATTTTGTCCTACAGAGACCCATTAAGGATTTGTTTTTGTTTGAAATTTAATACCTTATCCTCTTGCTGTCACTGAATAGAAACAATCTTGATAAAAGAGTATTCTCACCACATTACTTTCTGATTGTAGCGAGCTGGTTAGAGAGAAATAGCAATAGATGCAACGCTCTCTCCATTCTCTTCTTTGGGAGTTTCAAATACAAATACAGTCAAGTGAGTCTACTCCACTGTATTCAGAACTACTATGGAAATGACCAGAAAGTGCAAGGCAAGCCCCCCACAACCCAAAACTAAGATGATGAAATACCCCTTTAAGATCCATAGATAAAGACCTGTTCAGACTCTTTGTATCTGAGGGTTTGCCACAATGGTGTCTAGTGGACGCGGCTCTCTGTGAGCCAAAGGGATTGTCCATTATTTCACAAAGTTAAAAAACAAAAGACTCTTGAGGCAGGGAGGGTTAAAAATAGAAAAAAAACCTTTGACTTACCTGTGACGCCCTCACCATTGCTCGCCGCTGATATGGTCTTGACTACAGTAAACCCATACTTGATCTAAACTCTCCCCTCTCCAATCTGTCCTGAATGGAGCAGCCAGGCTCATCTTTCTCTCCAGCTGCTATACTCATGCCTCTACCCTGTGTCAGTCACTGCACTGGTTGCCCATTCAGTACAGGATACAGCATAAACTCATAACTCTCACCCATAAAGCTCTCCACAGTGCTGCAGCCCCCTACAACTCCTCCCTCATCTCTGTCTACCACCCAACCCGGACTCTGTGTTCTGAACTTCCCATTCTCAACTCCAAGACGTGGGCTGCTCCAGTTCTTTGGAAAGTGCCAACCTGTGTGATCAGGCAAACTCATAACATTCATAGTTTTCAGTGTGCCCTGAGAATGCCCTAAGGTGCACAACATGCGGGCGGAGGGACACTTGTAGCCCCCAGTGTCTTACTGTGCAGCTCCCAGCAATCAGGACGTAGATATGCTTTGTCTCTGTCCTCATACTTCAGAAAGTAATTTTCATCTTTTGACAGCTACATTCAACTGATGGCGCTGTTATGGTGGACACTGTATGGCTGGCACTGTTATGGCTGGCACTGTTATGATGGACTGTATGGCTGGCACTGTTATGGCTGGCACTGTTATGATGGACACTGTATGGCTGGCACTGTTATGGCTGGCACTGTTATGATGGACACTGTATGGCTGATGCTGTTATGGTGGGCACTGTATGGCTGGCACTATTATGATAGGCATTTAATGTTTGGCGCTGTTGTGGTGGGCATTGTTATGGCCGATACTGTTATGGTGGGCACTTTATGGCTGGCGCTGTTATGGTTGGCACTGTATGGCTGGCACTATTATGATGGGCATTGAATGGATGGCTCTGTTTTGATGGGCATTGTATGGCCGGCACTATTATGATGGGCATTGAATGGATGGCTCTGTTTTGGTGGGCATTGTATGGCTGGCAATGTTATAAGGGCATTGAATGGCTAGTACTGTTATGGAGAGCACTGTATTGCTAGTATTGTTATAATGGGCATTGAATGGTGAACACTGTATAGCTGACACTGTTATGGTGGGCACTGAATGGCCAACACTGAATGTTTGGCACTTTTATAGTGGGCACTGTTATGGTGGGCACTGAATGGCTAACACTGTATGATTGGTACTGTTACAGTGGGCACTGTAGGGCTGTCAGTGTTAGGGTGGGTCCTGTATGGTGGGCACTGTATGGCTGGTACTATAGGGCTGTATATGTAACCTAAAGGAGCGGGCAAGTAAAAATAGTTTTTGCTTTCTCTCTGGATTTCTCCCTCAAAGAAGTGATTTGCAATCGCACTGTTGTTAGTGCTGTAGTTTGAATGAATTGTCAATTAATTAGTATTCATTGATTTGCATATCTAACTAGTCAATATATATATATATACATACACACACACACTAATAGTATATGTATATATATATATAATCTCCAGTCCAGCCCAATAAACTAACTCCTAATTCTAGGAGGGTCTCTACTTATGGCAACAAATCTCCACGTACTCACTACTCCTCAGTGTCAGCCTCCAGGGCGCCGGGTGCAGTGTAGAGAAGTCCACTGGGATTCAATACGACAGGAAAATGAGGTAAAGTCTTCAACAAAATGGCCGCGCCGGCTATAATGCATTCAAGATAACGGTCTCCGGAAAAATGGCCGCCTGCTAAGAGTTCCGACGCTCTGGTCAGGAGACGGAAGTTACTTGTTGTGCTTGACAGCTGCCCACACTAGCGGAAGTCGCCGACAGAGCACGCGTGTGGCTGCTTCCTGCACGTGTGCGGTGTGTAGTCAGCCTGGATCGCTGTGTCGGGGCTGGGCGGCATCACACGATGGAATCGAGCAAGTGGTACAGCCTGCCCAGCCAGCCCAGCCTGAAGCACCTGACTGATCCCAGCTATGGCAGGCCGCCAAGTAAGCAGGCGCCCTCCCTGCAGGACATCACTAAAGCGCACATCGAGTCCTTCAATGAGGCCATGACCAACGGGCTGTACCAGGCAGTGCAGGTGAGAGGGCGGCATGTGCACCCCAGGCTGATATGTGTTCTGGATTGGGAGACATTGATCATCTTAAAGGAGTTGTCCGTCATTAAAACTGACTGGGGGCTGAAAAATTAGGGTAAGAACCCCCCTGTGATACCCGCACCAAAGGCGCGCTCCACCGATGATTTCATGTTCATTGGGCAAGGGATGCTGCAGCCAATCACGGGCCTCAGCAGACTACTGAGGCTAGTGATTGGCTACTCTGTCATGTGACCAATAAACGTGATGTCATTGCTAATGCTGGAGTGGCGCAGGTGAGGCCAGGTACACACCACTGTTCAGCTCCCAATTAACATACTTGCCAGGCTGTGCACTTTATTCAGATGCCTCTGACAGATACAATGTTGTGGCGTCCATCTCCAATATGAAGAAATATGTATGTTTAGTACAGGCAGTCCCCGACTTACTCCGTTCTGACTTACATCTGTCCCCTAGTTACAAATGGAGACTTATGAGGCATGTTGGCACTTGTAGTGCCATGTTCTACAACAAATAGCAGCTGTGGAACTACAAGTTCCAGCATGCCACAGCAGCGAATGAGGTGAAATCTTCTAAAGAAGGACACAGTCAGCAAAACAAATGTAAAAACCCTTCCCTTTACTATCGGAAACTAAAAAAAAAACTTTTGTGCTGGAGTTACATTTAATAAATGTACCTGTTTCAACTTGCATACCATCTCAACTCAAGAACAAACCTACAGTCCCTGTCCTGTTCGCAACCCAGGGACTGGCTGTGTATGTTTTTTAATAATGTTGTATAGAATAGCGCAGGCTCTAGTGCTGTTACATACTTTTTTTTTATACAGATATATAACGGTCAAATGGTGGCCAAAAGGAGACATTTGGCGTCCATCCAGCCATGAATAGGTTTAGAGTATACATCAGAAGCTCTCCTAGCATACACTCTAAGGCCGTTGTTCACACGGCTTATTCCGACGGATTTGTGCGCCGTATTGAGCGCACAAATCCGCCGTGAATAAGGGGCGGGGCCGGAGCGCGGCGGGGGCGCCGCTACCGGCCCCATAGACAATGCATTGTTTACGGCGCGTCCGCGCCGTAAATAATGTGCATGTCACTTTCTCCCCCCGCGGCGGATTAGCCGAGCGGGGAGGAGCGACGGATTCCACTGTTCTCAATGAGAGCAGTGGATTACCGTAATGACTCCGACGGATTGGCGCCGTACTGAAGCGCAAATCCGGCGCAGTACGGCGCCAATACGCGGCAGAATAAGCCGTGTGAACGAGGCCTAAGGGCGACATGTATGAATTTGAATGCGTACTTTTTTTTACTTGGCGCCGACACCACAGTTCTAAATAGATATAGAAGAGTGTAGAATACGACAGATTTTTGGCGCATTACATAGAGCTTAGAGCGCCAAACTTTGTATGGGCATAGAGCTTAATGCGCCAAACTTGGCGCACTAAGCTCCATGTCATGCGCCACAAATCTGTCGTATTCTACACTCTTCTATATCGAGTTAGTACTGTGGTGTCAGCGGCAAGTAAAAAAAAAAGTACGCATTCGATTCATACATGTCGCCCTCTTAATGTTTCAATGCTCTGATTATGAGATTCTGAGAGTGTAGAATACGACAGATTTTTGCCGCATTACATAGAGCTTAATGCTCCAAGTTTGGCGCATTACACTCTATGCCCATATAAAGTTTGGCGCATTAAGTTCTATGTAATGCGCCAAAAATCTACATACTGTCGTATTCTACACTCTTCTATATCTATTTAGAACTGGAGTGTCGGCGCCAAGTAAAAAAAAAGTATGCATTCGAATTCATACATGTCGCCCCAAGGTTGTGTCTACCCAGCGATGTTAAAATGCTGTCCGAAATCCGGCCCATGGTTGTTGGTGCAGAGTTGCCCTAAAAACCGCAATCCATTTTGCCGTCGACCACGTACATTGACTGTACGGGAATCTGAGAAGATCCAGTGGGTTTTTTAAATCCGGCGGATTTTAAAACCGACCCTAATAAATCCCTGCTGTGTAGACAGGAGCACAGGTTTTTCATTGCCGTCTACACAGCGCTGGGTTCAGTCAGAGTTTAGGTGGAGTCTAAATATTGAATCTGCCGAAAATCTGACAAGAATCAAGTGCTGTGTGGCCTAAACGAACGCCATAAAGGTAGTGAGTATCTAGCTCAGGGGTTTCAAACTGCGGCCCTCCAGCTGTTGGGAAATTACAACTCCCATCATGCATTTGTATAATCTATAACCGTGGGCATGATGGGAGTTGTAGTTTCCCAACAGCTGGAGGGCCGCAGTTTGACACCTGTGATCTAACTGGAGTCATGCTGCTTTGTATTTTTAAGCTCCCATCCTCATATAAGCACAGCCTGTTTTTGGCAATAATCTCTTTTAAATGGGTGTTCCCACGATAGATTTTGATGGTGTGTCGATAATATTTGCCAATAGACTAAATGCAAGCTCCACCTCTGGGACCCGCACCTATCTTAGGAATGGGCCTCTGAAAGTAGAGCGGGTCACATTTGTGCAGGACCATCCATTCTCTTTTATGTGAGTACTGATAAACAGTGTGTTCCTATGTACAGAGCTCCCATAGAACAGAATGGAGAGTTGTTTGCAAGCACGACTGGTTCTTCATTCTGAGTCAACACTTCCCCGGGCCCGGTCCCGAGAGGGATGCGCGTGAATTTATTGTAGATACTGTGGATCCGCAGCAGCTTCAACAACTGTGGGTTTGAAATACATTGGGCCACATTTATAGAAGACGGACTAGCGGTAAGCCGGTCTATGTTGCCCATAGCAACCAATCAGAGCTCCGCTTTCTTTTACCGCTGTGGAACAATGAAAGCCAAAACTCTGGTTGCTATGGGCAACACAGTTTTACTCTTTTCATAAATCGGCCCCATTGAGTTTCCTTTCTTGCGTAATTGGCACCAAAAGCCACAGCGCCAAACCAGTCTTGGACTTCTTTTCAGATACTCGCTGAATTACAATCGTAAAATACGCTGTGTGATTGACGGCACATGTTTTCCATTGATGTCTATGAAACTGTATCATACATTGTTTGGGCCATATTTAGGCAAAATTGCGCCAAAAATACTGCCCAAAAGACACCTATATGATTAGTTTACTTGGATTGTGTTTGTCTAAAATAGTAACTCGGCCCACCCTTTAAAGGGATTGTCTCACTACAAGGATTGCTTTTTAGTCACTTTGCAATATGTGTTCATTAACAGTGTACTACCTATTTTTAGATATCCACTGCATCCTCAGGTCGCTATAGCTACAGACCTGTTCACTCTCTCCTGTTAGGCTGCCAGCACTGGTCACTATAGCTACAGACCTGTTCGATCTCTCATGATAGGCTGCCTGTCCTGGTTGCTATAGCTACAGACTTGGCTTGTACTGCAGCCTAGTAGAAGCCAGTAAACACGCCCCTGATTTCAAAATGTAACCAAGAAAACAGGACTGAGGTAAGATGAATCAATGTAGTGAGACAACCCCTTTAAGTTTAATCAATGCCAGGTATTTTCAATGGGTTCACTTAGGGTATGTTCACACTGCGTATTTGCTAGGCATACTTACGGGTGTAATCGCACGGCAATACGCCCCACAAATACGGTAAAATCATAGCTCTCATTAAGTACGGAGTATCCAGAGGAAAAAGTGACGTCACTTCTTGCTGGATATGCGCCGCTATAGGCCATGTGAACATACCCCTCCAGGTCCTCTGGTATACAGAATGACAGCTGCTCCAATTATCTGCTTCTAACATGTCCACCACTGCACATAAGGTATGGCAGGTGTGACGGAATGGTGTTATTGGGAATTTCTGCTCTTGGTATGATCCATCTGACGTCGGGAGGTAAAGTTATTCAAGCCTTCTTAACGGAATAAATTTTTTTTTTTATGCACCGTTCCTCTTTGTAGGCTATGAGGCCGCTCGAATTTGCTTTGAAAGGTGATCGCGTGTCGCTTGACATTGTGGATGCAGTCATCAGTCAACCCATGGTTCCAAAAGGAAGCCTTTGCAGAGAGCCCAAGGTTTACCCAGCAGAATGCCGCGGACGGAGATGTACCTACCGTGGAAAGTTGACTGTGAGTTCTGATTTCCACCATAATTGCCTGATGTAGTCTATCTCTGCGTTTCTTCCTCAGCATAAACCATTGGGAAGTCTTTGAGTTGTCCTGCTCTGTTACATCTTTAACACCTTCTCTACATGTGATATAAATGTGCATCATATCATTAGGGAGAAGATATGACGGGGGCTCACACAGCTGTTAGATGGTGCTGGGACTAGAAATGACTGATCCCAACTGCTTAGTCCTGGTTCACATCTACACTGCTCACAAAAAGTTAGGGATATTTGGCCTTCAGGTGAAATTTGTGGAAAACGTAACAATTTCATGGTACAGTGGTATTTTATCCTGACAGGCATTTAAGTCGTCGCATTCAATTTTGATTTTTTTCTCATTTCAAACAATTTATTGAAACAAAAGCAGGATGTACACTATGAAAATGTGACAGTAACTTGTCATGTGGCCTTGAGCATCAATTACAGCTCGACAACGACATCTCATGCTTGAGTTATTGACTGCTAAGGCTTGACTTCCAATCTTCTTGAAGGGCGCCCCTCAGGCCATTGAGATTTAGGGGTACAGAGTTACGACCCTCTACACGGTGACTCAGCTGATCCCACAGGTTTTCTAAGGGGTTCAGGTCTGGAGAACATGCAGGCCACTCCATTTGAGGTACCCCAGTCTCCACCAGCCGTTCTCGAACGATGCGACCTCGATGAGCTGGAGCATTGTCATCCATGAAGATGAAATTAGCCCTGTGGTGGTCATTAAGAAGCACAATGCCTGGATTAATGATGTTCATGTAGTAGAGGCTGTCACTGTACCATTCACAGAGTGTAGGGCAGTCCCGATTAGACACACCTGCCCACATGGTAACACCACCACCAAAGGCTTGTCTGTGGCTGATGCATAGCGCTCTGCTTGATGTCTCCAGCGTCGTTGGCGGCCATCATTTCTGCTCGGAATGAATTGACTCATCACTGAACAGCACTGAGGACCTCTGGATCCTCGTCCAGTGTAGATGCTCCCCGGCCCATGCAGGACGTTGAGGCCTGTGCCTAATGGTGTGGTCAGGTGCCCTTGCCGGTCGTCTTGCACGCTGATGTAGACGGTTACATATGGTCTGATGTGACACTTGGTTGCCTCTCACCTATAATGAATACCTAGTGAGACTTTCCGGACATCAGTGATGTACAATGATTTTTTTTTGTTTTGTTTTATACCTGAGCTATGGAAGTTTTGTTTTCTGACTTTGTTTTTTCTTACCATATGTATAATTAACAAAATATGTACCAAACATTGTTTTTGTGTAGCACAAGTAAGGATATTTCTCCAGACTCTGAGGCCTGTTTTGTTGTGACATCTGAATTTCCTGTTGTACATTTTGAGGGCACTATGACACCTTTTTTTCCTGTGAAATGTGGTGCATGCAAATGAAACTTTTGAATAAAAAGAAATGTAAAAAAAAAACTATACATCATGTGGGGGGGGGGGGGTATCTGCCTTTTGATTTAGGGCATTTATGAGATGTCCCAGTGGCAATTTATGGATTTGTGCCTTAACGGTCTAAAATTAGAGGACCTGTCACCTCTCCTATCTGTTTTAGTAAATACTTGTATTTCCCATGAAGTAACAATTCTTCAGCATCTTTTAATAGATTTCTGCATTATTCCTCCTGGCCATATGAGTAAATTGACAATTGGGCAGTATTGTGCACCTATTCGTAAGTAGTGACACGCTCCATTGAATTGTAAGGTTATGTTCACATTATTTGAATTAGGTGTATAGCGGAGCATACTGTACATGCTGCTATACACCTGCTACTTCAGAAGTACACGCTGGCCAGTGCCTATTTCTAGCAATGACAACAAAAAACTAAAAGGGAGCATGTGTTGTACAGTTAAAACATACCTTTTACTCTTATTTAAAAAGAATGTATAAAAAAATGATGTATGGTACCCAATAGAGCACACTGCCCAAATAATATCCACTATGAGCCCTTAAAGGGGTTGTCTCATTCCATCGATTCATCACACCTCAGTCCTGTTTTCTTGATTGCACTTTAAATTCAGGGGCGTGTTAACTGGCTTCCACTAGGCTGCAGTAGAAACCAGGTCTGTAGCTATAGCACTCAGTGCTGGCAGCCTATAAAGAGAGATCAAACAGGTCTGTAGCTATAGCGACCTGAGGAGCTGATGCAGCCCATACAAGAGGGGATATCTAGGAATAGGTAGGACATTGTTAATGGACATGTATTGCAAAGTGACTTGTTTTTGCAAGATCTTTAACATAAAAAGCGATCCTTGTAGTGAGACAACCCCTTTAATTCTGTTTCTGTAGGCTTGCCCAATACTGTCGATCTCAGGGTAGTAGTTCAGGGACCAATAATGTACTATCCCTGGAAGTCCCTAAAGGGTCTACACTTACCCTAACTTACAAACAGGGTGACCGCCCCAAAAGGAGTGACCCTGTACATGAACCTAGCCCTGATACAAATAAGGCCCCTATTTCACCCTATCATGAATAAAGAAGACTGTGTCCCGACATGTTTCTACCTACCAAAGTTTCGTCAGGGGACTGAGAGGGTATTGGTTAATAGTATGGATCCTCAAAAGTTGAAAGAGCAAAGGAGCAGGTTTGTGGACGTATCGGAGTGCTATGATTTTACCGTATTTGCGGGACGTACTTCGGGTGTTTTGTGGCGGAATTACACGCTGAAATACGCCCCGCAAATACGCTGTGTAAACGTACCCCAATATCTGATTGTCAATTTATTCTGACATTTCCAGGAGGAATAATATGAATGGCATAACACAGCGTTTTGAGACAGAGATCAAACATTGTTCTGTGAAAAATGAAGTCATTTACGCCAATAAATGTCTGGAGAACTAAGGGTTCCTCTTTAAGCGGGCACTGGTAGACAGACCCTCTATAACTGTGGCTTGTCGATGTACCCAATAGATATGTATTCTTATAGAGAAGGTTGTGTATGTGTTGTATCTAATATGGCTTGTCACATTTTCTATAGGTGGATGTAAGCTGGGCTGGCCATGGTGTTCAAAAAGGGCTTATCAAACAATCCCTTGGATACATCCCGATCAGGGGACAATCCAAATTCTGGACCTTGTATGGCCTGTCGCCCCAGGAACTCGTGGAGCATCATGAAGAGGAACAGGTAAGAACAGAATTTTACTTCATGGGGCTTAAAGGGGTTTCGTCACGAAGTAAAATTGACGTGGGAAGTTTGAAAATTAAATAAACATTTTCACCATTCATCATTATTAAAAATTCTGCAGTGTTTTTGTTTTAGCTGCTCCTTTAGTGATCCATTGTTTACAGCTCCTCTCCAGGAGATACGACCAGGGCTGTGAGCTCTTCAGTCCTGGTCAGACATGCTCAGACATCACCTCTCTTCTCAGGCAGCTACTGAGTGTTTAAACCCCCGGGTGCTGTCATTCTACTCCTGTCCTTTGGACTGGTTAGTAATGAGTCAAACAGTGCAAATAAAAAAAAAAAAAAACCTCAGAGGTATGTGCATTGATAAAGAGGGGAAAAAAAATCCACAGGTCTGGTTCCTGCAGAGATTTGAACCAAGGACCCTTGTGCTGTGAGGCAAAAATGTTACCTCTGAGCTACAGTGTAGCTACTTACAATTCTATACATAAACAGGGGAGAAAGGCCTGGTGATGTCATCCTGCTGGGTCACATGATATGCAATTCAAACAAATCACACACACCCCCTTCTGAGCTCACAGAGCTGGATGCAGGAGGTATGAAATGAGATCGTGGCAAAACCCCTTTAAGACTTGAATATGTTTATAACTTGAATCATTACATTTTGCATCCGTGAAAGTGTACACCAAAATTTCTGCTTCATGGGTTTATGTCAAGTCCTGCTTTGTGGGGTCCGTGCACTATGATCTGTGGCTGTAAGGATGAAAGCACCACCGTACCCTTACCAAGCCGCTGACAGTAAATTAATTTTTTGTCACAACTCGCGATCCGCCACTAGCGAGAATTGCTATCTCTCTGATGAGGTTTTCACTTTTGAGCACACACATTCTAAATTTTTCAGATGTACATATGTACATTATATATCTACATGAGGCATCAGAATGGCCCCACCACCCAGCGTGCCTGTCCTATGAGGGAATCTATCAAGCCATTTTTTACATTGTAGTATTTTACGTCATTTTATTGCTTCAAAAACATAAACTCTACAGATCTTTGTAGTATTCTCTTTCCCTATATATGCAGTTGAGTCATATTATTATAACCACCAGCTAATATCCAAAGCCCATGATGGCATGAAGGGATATGTGTGCAGATATCACATATTCACCAAGCCAGCTTACAACATGTGTATTACTTCATGTTACTGCTGTTGAATGTCGGAAGTGATCATAATATCACAATGCCACTGAACTGTATATGTTCTCCTACTAGGTTAGGCTGGCAAATACTGAGGTACGTTACTGACCAAAATACTGGCAGGTGAATCGGGCCTTTTTGAGTGTTTTTGATGATTAGAATTATGTAGTTTCTTACACTTGGTGTGGCTCACGGGAATTTTACCTTGCTTTGCTGGCTGTGTACTTTTAGATTCTGGGTATTTATAACATCGGTTTGGAAAGTAAATGATGTATATTTAAGTGGACCTGTCTTGAACCACAGGCAGCGTGAAATAGCCGCAGGTTTATTACCTTAGGAATAGGTGTTTTACCCTGAAATGCTACGGCATTTTAGAGTAAAGTATGCTGTGAATCTGAGCTGGGCACAGGGAGAGAAGCACCATGGCCAGAAGAATACAATTTAATGTGGGGCTTCTCGCTTAACTGGCCCGTTTGCATTTGCTCATAATAAGAAACTTAAGTTAAAGGGGTTTTATCACGAAGGCATTTCATGCTTGGTTTGTCCTTCTTCAGCTTTCATTGTGTTCAAAAGGGGGCGTGTATGATTTGTTTAACTCCTTAATGACCGCCCACCGACTATAGACGTCTGATGGTGTAGGCTGTCTTTCTGCAGCAACGTCTGGAGACGTTGCTGCAGAAACAGGAGTTTTGCAGCTCCCAACGCTGCAGCTGCATTGGGAACAGAGCTGTAGTTAACAGCTCTGTTCCTACAGCAGTCTCTGCAAGCGCCAGGAAACGGAGGAAATCTCTGATCCCCGTCGCTTAAACCTTTAATTGCATAATCAAAGGGCATTCCCCTGCTCCGTTGGGTTATCAGGACTCTCGGTGACCCGACAGAGCCTGGGGAATGTCCGAAGTCAGCCCTGGAGACCTAGAGTAGCCCCAGGGCTGTCTGTGTCACAAGACTGAAGTGAGGGCAGACTGTGTGCTGCCATGAATACTGCCTGTGACTAACGGACGCAGGTTGTAATATATTAGCATATATGAATATACATTAATAAGTGTAAAAAAAAAAATAAAAGAATTGTAAAATAGTTATCCTTTCATGGGATTATAAAAAAAAAAGTAAAAAACTAAAGTGTAGAAAAATAAAATACAAATAAATATTTAATAAAAAAATGGTGCCTACATTACACAAAAAAATAAAATCTACACATAATGGGCATCTACACGACCATAACAACCTGTAGAATTTAATGGGTTGTTTAATGTGAAATGTGAATGGTGTAAAAAAAAAAAAAACTATTTCCCCAAAAATTACAACAACTTCTGCATAAAACAAGGCCTCATACAACTGAAAACATGAAAAACTTATGACTGTTGAAACGCAAGGAGGCAAAAACTAAAGTGTGCTGGTCATTAAGTACTTTTCAGGCCTGGGGCTTAACGGGTTATACGGCATATCATGTGACCCAGCAAGCTTGAAATCAACATACCTTTCCCCAAGGTGTGCTCATTCTAGACAACGGTCTGTTTATCTGAGGAGCTACAATGTAGCTGAGTGGTTAGTACTTCTGCCTTTCAGCATGGGGGTCCTAGGTTCAAATCCTTACAGGAACCAGACTTGATTTTTTTTATTTTTCTTAATGTACATACCTGATTTGAGGTTTATATTTATTTGCATTTTTTGACTAATTGCAGAGGACAGGAGTAGAATGACAGCACCTGGGGTTGAACACTCGTTCTGCAGTGGGTGTATGTGATTACTAGGCAGGGAATAGACTGATAGTAGCTGTCCGAGCTTTTAAAAGCTTCATTACTTTAAGGATTTTTTTTCCTTTTGAGAAGGACTATGGAGTGTTTGTGTATTTGGGTAATATAGATTTACAGTGCTTTATTGTTGATTTTTTCTGTTTAAAGGAAATGGGTGGCTACTTCATAATAAATGGAATAGAGAAAGTCATCAGAATGCTCATTTCGGCAAGGAGGAATTATCCTATTGCTTTGAATCGCACTAAGTGGAAATCCAGAGGTCCAGGCTATTCTCAATATGGTGAGTACTTTTATATATTTAAAAGGAACCTGTCCTGCTAAACATACTATCTTATCTGCTGGTAGCATGTTATAGAGCAAGAGAAGCTGAACAGATAGATATATAGTTTCGTAGGGAAAGATTCAGTAGAATTTGTATTTATTTAAATCCCTGCGTATTCTGGGTTAAGGAGCCCAGTAGGCGGTTTTATCAGTGATTGACCGCTATCTACATATGCACACTCAAACAAGAAAGACTGTCAGTGACTGATAACCCCGCCTGCTGGACTCCTTAACCCAGAATAAACAGTGATTTAAATGGATAAAATACACGTTCTACTGAACCAATCCCTACAAAACTATATCTCAATCTGCTCAGTTCCTCTTGCTCTGTAAGATGCTGCCAAAACCTCAAATAGCATCATCACTGTGACTGACAGATCCCCTTTAATTCTGCAACCATGGAAATATTAAGGAGTTTCTGGCACCTTTTATAAAATGTGTTGGTGTGGTGATTGCATGATCCCATAAAAAGTCCTTAGTGTTACAATCTTTACTGGCATTGCACGAGGCTAAGGAAAAAAATTCTATTTTAAATTGCCCCGAAAATTGGCCTATATGTCATTCATGAGATGCTAGACCCCATTCACATCGCACTTTGTGGCTCTGTTGGCAGCATCAGTCAGGATATCCATGTACTGTGGCGTTACCATAGGAGTCTATAGATCAAACATAGTCACTTTTAGACCTTGTTTGATCCATCTCATGGTCGTATATGTTTTCCTTTTGTGTCCAGCAAAAAAAATGTATACAATCGTGAAATAGAACAAACATAGTCTAAGGTTATGTTCACACGGCGTATTGGAGCGCGTGTTTTAGAAGTACGTGCTGTCCGGCGCATACTTTGAAAGCACGGGGGAGTGGCCCCCGGCCAGCCCCATTCATGTCGCTTCTCTCCCCCAGCGTACAATACGATCGTATCATACGCTGGGGGAGACGGACGAAATTCATAGCTCTATGAGAGCTATGAATTACCGTCATTGCGGCGCGCATTTCGGCCATATTAAAGCGTAAATGCGCGGCGAAATGCACCCCGCATGTGAACATGCCCTAAAAGAGACTGTTTACCTTGTTTCCTATGGCTCAGTCACCGTATGCACGACATTCCAATGGATTCTGGCAAAAGTGTCACAAAATATGATGTAAATGCAGCTTTAAAACCACAAAGTGGTTGAAGATTAGCATTTTTAAAATCCAAAACTATTATAGTTTTGGATTTTAAGACCGTGTTCACACAGCATATAGTGACGTGTACTGTGCGAACCACTATATTTGAAGAACGTTATTTGCTGTTATTTGAAGAACGTGCGGGCCACAAGTGTCGGAGAGAGGTGACGGCACTTTTCTATGGGCGATCTATGGGAATTATGCTATAAAATCATAGCTGTGTGCTATGATTTTACAGTATTTGCGGGCTGTACTTCAGGTGCATTGCAGCGCAATTATGCCCCAAAGTACACCCCACAAATACACCGTGTGAACACCCCCTCAAAGTTCTGATCTTCAACCACTTTGTGGTTTCAATGCTGCGTTTTGCCAGTGGCCCCCTGGTTTGTCTATGCACCCGCACACCTTTTATGGATTTTAATGGGTTCTATATCGGGTAAACTGGCTTGCATTTATTTTTGTGATGTGAATGCGCCTATAGACATTACATAGATTGTCACATTCTTTTAGTATGAACAGTTTTTTTTGGAGCAAAATATTGGTATAAAGTAATCCAACAAGATGGTGTAAGGAAGGTAATTGGCTCAAGGTCAACCAGGTGTCATGATAAATTTGGTATATTTCCTGCCTCTCCTGTGAGTGACATCATAACCGTGAGTGACATCATCACACAGGTCATGGCAGTGTCCTCTGCTGCTCAGCAGTAAAAAGCTTGATTTATGTAAAATAAACAGAACTGTAATTAGGGCTTTTGTTTTGGGGATCAGATAAGAAGTCCTGTTAGTAGTTTGAGAAGCATCTGAAAGCAGAGCATGGTGCATGGAGCTGTACAAGCATGGAGCTTATGCAAATGAGTCAGTCTGAACGAGGAAGTGACAGTGTATTTCATTCATGCATTCTCTGAAACTCTGAAGGGAGACAACTCCTTTAAGACTATATTAATAAATCTCTGCCCTGTGTTGGACAGCTCCTTGATATTTTATTATATATCTGAAGAACCATTTAGCCTTGCTGCCACATCTAGGCTTAAAGTCAGTAAAACACGTCGGTGATCTCCTGTTTAAAAAAAATTATAGGTTGGATCTTTTCGAAGATGCCACATTCTCTGCATTGATACATAGACCATCAGAAATCTGCATGGGATAAGGTCTTAAATTCACATGCAATTTTCAATTTAATTGAGCTACTGCATTCATGTCACACTGGTAACAATGCAGCTCATAGTAGTACGCTAGTATCACATGGAGGTAGAGCGACACTGGCTGGGGTGTTCCATAATATCTCCTGTATGTTGTGTGGTTTGCTTTTGCCGTCCTTTTTTGCTCTTGACCAGCGAATATATTAGCATGCTGGTAATGGCTAGAATCTACATTTTTAAAAGGAATACATTTATTTGCAAACCAAGGATAGTGCAGCGTCTTCAAAAGATAAAATCCAATTTATTAGAAAAACACAGGTAGAAAAATTACACAGGACAGAAAAATCGGACACGTTTCAAGCCATAATACTGAGGCCCTTAGTCATAGCCGAATAAGGGCCTCAGTGTTATGGCCTGAAACAAGTCAGATTTTCTGTTCTGTATGTCCTTTTTCTACCTGTGGTTTCCAAATAATTTGGATTTAATTTTTTAAAGAAACTGGACTATCCTTGGTTTGATATTTACTGTTGAGCGGTGATTCCCCGAAGTCTGTGCACTTCAGAGCATTTTGGATGAAGATGGATCTCTGCTGTCCTGTCTTCCAATTACCATTACTATCAACACACACTCTATCATCCTACACTCTGTCGTGGACTGAACTGATGTCAACAGAATCTTTTTAAAAGATGCGCAATATTTTTTTTTATACATATATAGTGTGTGTTATAGCGTGTTTAGAGATCTGCATTGGTGATTTGGTGATGTTCACATCCCATTTTTGAATGAATGGTTACCTTTTGCTTACACTGGTGTTAACCCACATATCTAATGCACTAGTGTTCTGTATATTTTACTTAGCCTTTATTTTAGGACTAAGCAATTTCCTGATACAATTAGCTGCTTAGTTTTGTTGGAAATTTTGATCAGGCTCTGGTGTTTGTTATTCGTACTGAAAAATACATTTTGATGAAATCTCTTGCTTTCTGCAGGTGTCACAATTTACTGTGTCCAAGATGAGCATACAGCTGCAAACCTGAATCTTCATTACCTGGAAAATGGCTTTATAATGGTTAATTTCCTTTATTTCAAAGAGCTCTTCTTCGTCCCCCTAGGCTTTTTATTAAAGGTCAGTTAAGCTCTTTAATTATGTAATAAACTAATTTCATGCTAAAGGTTTGATGTTACTACATATCCCTAGCACTACGACAAAGCAGCTGTTGTGGTACACTTCTTGGGGTAAGTTCCCATGGCGTAGTTGTGTAATTTAGTAAATTTAATACCCAGAAAGATTAGCAAGATTAGTGTTATTTAGTTTAGAGAAAAGACGGCTTCGGGGGACATAAAAGGGGCAATTACGGCTTCGGGGGACATAAAAGGGTTAATTACGGCTTCGGGGGACATAAAAGGGGCAATTACGGCTTCGGGGGACATAAAAGGGTTAATTACGGCTTCGGGGGACATAAAAGGGGCAATTACGGCTTCAAGGGACATAAAAGTGGCAATATAGAGATCTCTCCCAAGATCTATTTATACACAGGACTGCATGGAGAACAAGGGGGCATCTTCTACGTCTTGAGGAAAGAAAGTTTCTACATAAATATAGAAAGGGTTTCTTTACTGTAAGAGCAGTGAGACTGCGGAACTCTCTGCTAGAGGAACTTGTCATGGGGAATTCACTAACAGAGTTCAAAAAAGGTCTGGATGCATTTCTGGAGCGTAATAGTATAACAAGTTATAGTGACTAGGATTCTGGAGTAGGGTCGCTGATCCAGGGATTTATTCTGATTGCCAGATTGGAGTCGGTTAGGATTTTTTTTTCCCTAAAATGAAGACAATTGGCTTCTACCTCATGGGGGTTTTTGCCTTCCTCTGGATCAACACTATAGAACAATAGGCTGAAGCGGATGGATGTCTGTCTTTTTTCGGTCTTACAAACTGTATTCCGAAGGCCATTCATTTGAGTAGGAAGTCCTCGGTGTGAATTACAGTATGTATTTTCCGCAATACAGATTTCAAATCCTTTGTAAAGAGAAGAAAAAAAGAATGGACTTGTCATTCTTTCTAGTGGATCCTTCGATTCTGTCACAGCCTTGTAATGGGGTTAACCCGTGTCCAAATCATAGACTAAATCCCTTTTCATAAAGTAAAAATCCTTGGTAGAAATCCAAGGTATTGCTTCTGACGTCTTCTGAGGATTACGCACCAGATTTTTCCAATAGGTCTCATGTGTGAACATACCCTGAGAAAGATGGTGATCACAGATGTTTGGTCCTTGAAGAACGCAGTCAAGCAAATAGTCTCGTAAAGATACAGACATGCGTTCGCACATGCTGTCAACGAGATTAACTAAATCTTGTTCCAGTTCTATTGCCGTGTGGTGTTGACAGGTGTATTTAGCAGTGTAGATCACTATAGTGGACCAGAAGCTGCATACCTTCGTATAGCCTCTAGATGGTGCTGTTTGCATAGTGATCTGAGTGCATTTATGATCGTCAAATATGTTGATTTTAAATTCCAAAGGAAAAATGGGACATGAATGAGCCATGACCACAGTCAGTCTGAAAAGTTAACCTGACCATACATGTTATTTTTTACCCTCTCCCTATAGTGCATAAATTCAATATATAACGGAAGAGCTATACATGGCATATTTTACTGCTGAAGCAGAAAATCCAGTACAAGATGTTCATGTGAACTTGCTGCAAATTTCACACTTTGCATTGGGTGAAATTTTCTGCAAATGGGAATCAAAATGCACCTACAGTGAAGTCCAAGCTGTTTAGCTGGGATAGGATTATTTGGACTAGACTGGATAAAATAGAACAAACCTTCATTTTTGTGAGGATATTGGGTTTTAAACTCTCAGGTCTTTATGGGTTTTAAAGGGGTTTTGCCACGAAGTAAAATTGACGTTGGAAGCCTGCAAATTAAATAATAAATATTTTCACCATTCATCGTTATTAAAAATTCTGTAGCGTTTTTGTTTTAGCTGCTCCTTTAGTGATCCATTGTTTACAGTTCGTCTCCAGGGGATACGACCAGGGCTGAGAGCTCCTCAGCCCTGGTCGTACATGCTCAGACATCACCTCTCCGGCAGGTACTGAGTGTTCAAACCCCAGGTGCTGTCACTCTACTCCTGTCCTCTGTGCTCCTTAGTAATTAGTCAAACAGTGCAAATAAATAAGAAAAAGAAACCTCAATGAGATATGTGCATTGATAAAGAGAAAAAATATCCACAGGTTTGGTTCCTGCAGGGATTTGAACCGAGGACCCTTGTGCTGTGAAGCAAAACATTTACCTCTGAGCTACACAGCACTATGTGTAAACAGGCCTTTCTTTGACTAGAGAGAGCAAAGGCCTGGTGATGTCATCCTGCTGGGTCACATGATATGCAATTCTAACAAATCACAAACGCCCCCTTCTGAGCACACAGAGCTGAAGAGCTGGATACAGGAGGTATGAAGTGAGATCGTGGCAAAACCCCTTTAAGCTTCTGGGTGTAGACAATGTTTTATTCACAAACAGCAAGCAGAGGTCTTAAAATGGTGAAGAAATAAACACATTAGAAAGTAGCGGCGCCTCTTATACAGTTGCTGTATTTTATTTTACATATAGCTGGTATATATAATTTATATGGTGAGTAATTCACCAGCTTCAGGGATGTCAAACTCCTTTTCACAGAAGGCCACATCATCATGGTTGCCCTTAACGGGCCATTGGGGGTGATAAGGGTGCCTCTGTTTCCGGTAAGTGAAGAGCTAGTCCAGACCTTGTCCATCAGTTCTCAACATGTCTAAGTTTTCATTGACCATATAAGATGACATGGCGGCCGACGTCCGCCCCAGGGGCCTTGAGTGTGACGTATTTGCACCAGTACGTGTCTACACAAGATTTATATTATTTCCTTTCATCAACTAATACTAACCCTTTCCTTTTTACTCTTGCAGGCGTTGGTTAGTTTTTCAGACTATCAAATTTTTACAGATATGATCAAGGGAAAAGAGGAGGATTCCTACTATAGAGACTGCATCACACAAATGCTGCGAGATGTGATGGAAGAGGGGTGTCGGACGCAAAAACAAGCTCTCAAATACCTGGGAGAGCGTTTCCGAGTCAAGCTTTACCTCCCAGAGTGGTATACGGATGAGCAAGTGGCAGAGATTCTTCTAGAGTAAGACATGGTTAATGTGTAGACCGCTTTATAGTTAATTGAATGTTAACCCCTTAAGCCGAACGCCTGAAAAGTAGTTAATGACCAGAAAAAATTTAGGTTTTGCCTCCTTGTTTCAACAGTTGTAACTTTTTTATTTTTTCAATGACCCAGTTGTATGAGGCCTCGCTTTATTCGAGACAAGTTGTAATTTATGGGGGGATAGTTTAAGTTCACTTGTAAATAATTGCAGAATTTTTTTATTTAAAAAAAAAAAAAAATTTTTTTTTTTTTTTTTTTTTTTTACACCATTCACATTTCACACTTAATAACTTGTTAGATTAATTTTACAGGTTATTACGGTCGTGTGGATACCTAATATATGCACACTAATTTTTTATTTAAATTTTTTTTTTTTTCTATTCCTTTTTTTTACACTTTTTCTGGTTATTTTTACTTTTTTTTTTTTTTTTTTTTTTTAAATCCCATGAAGGGGAACTGTTTTACAATTTTTTTTTTTTTTTATACACTTAGTAATGTATTAGCGTATTCATATATGCTAATACATTATTATCTGTGTCAGTCTGACACAGGCAGTGATCAGGACAGCGCACAGTCTGTCCTAGTCACTGGCTTGATACACAGACAGCTCTGGGGCTACTCTAGGTCCCCAGGGCTGACTGTGCAGTCGTTCCCCGGCCTCTGTTGGGTCACCGGGTGTTCCGATCACCCGACAGAGCAGGGAAACCCTTTGATTGCGCTGCGGTGACGATCCGCCATAATCAAGGATTAAAGCATCAGCGAGCCGAGGTTCCCCCGCTCCCCGGTGCTCGTAGGAGATGCTCCCGATCTCAGAGCAGCTGCGGCGCCGGGCTCCACAAACTCTGATGTCTTAAGACGTCGCTGCAGATGAACGACCTACACCAGCCGACGTCTAAAGTCAGCGGGCGGTCGCTAAGGAGTTAACAATAGTCAAGGGGGTATTCCCAATCAAATAGTGATGTCCTATTCCTAGGGTGTGCTATAGCTTTGTATTAGATGAGGGTCCCACCGCTAGTAGCCCCACCGATCCGTGGCCGCGGTACTAATTAAGCATTGCAACACCTTAAAGGGGTTTTATCATTTCATTAAATGGTCTTCAGAATAATGGGACAGTGAAAACAAGCAACTTTGCAATTGGATGTCATTAGCAAAGCTGCCTTGTTCTCACAGTGTCCCTTATCTTGTGTTTTTATTTACACTGATATCCAGTGCCGGTCGAATCCTTCCTGATCCCTCCTCCTTGCATTTCCCTAGCTGAGAGCTCATTTACATTCTGTACAGCCCCCGGGTCGAATTCACTGAGTGAATTAGGTTGTGCACATCCATATATTCTGAAAAACGCAAGCATAGGTGCACACTGAAAAGGCAATAGCATACATCTAATACAAAAATCAGTGGCACACTAAAAACGAAGTTTAGTGTTTTTAGTGTGCCACTGATTTTTGTATTAGATGTATGCTATTGCCTTTTCAGTGTGCACCTATGCTTACGTTTTTCAAAATATATGGATGTGCACAGCCTAATTGATTTTTGAAGTCTATTTGAGGAATGGCAACCTCATTGGCTTGCTGCACTCCCCTTACCTCTTTTAAACTGGTGCAGGATAATTCAGTAGCAGGTTCCTATCACGCCCTGAGATGTTGTAGTCTGAATGGACTCCTAGTGAGGTAACATGTTCAGTGTTAGGGACTCACCTGTGCTGGGATCCCCTTGACGCTATTGGGAGGTGAGCTTAATACAATCTTTGATCAAAAACTGTAAACTAAGAGTCCCAGGTTTTTCATATTTTCCTTAGCAGTAATGCATTTCCAATATTCCTATATACCTTGATGTTTCACTCAGTTTTTAGTGTGCCACTGATTTTTGTATTAGATGAATTCACTGAGTGAGCATTCCTGTGTCTCTCACTTAGGGACCGGCACATTTTCACTTTACACAGCCAGAAGAAACAGAATTACACTGAAGGACTTACACAATCAGGAAACAGCACAATTTTTATATCAATCCATGCCTCACTCAGAGTTAGGGGCCGTAGCATTTTCTCTCTCCACACCTAGCAGAAACAGACTGCAGCAGATTCTACAATGAGAAAACATAACAGTTTTGTCCCGGTGCCTAACTCTCCTGCATAGAAGGGAGATCTGTGCCCGTTCATAGAGCTGTTTTCAACTGTAACAAATCTCCAGCTGTGAGAGGAGAGATCAGTGCTGAGTCTAGATTGAATGCAGCCTGTGGTATGTATACAGCTCTAACAAAATAAGACTGATAGGGAGAGACACAGTGACATGTGGACTCAGAGAGCGAGTGGGGGAGGGGAGTCTCGGGAGCCAGCATGCACAGTGAAGGAGGGATGATGTCACCCAGCTGGGAGGGGAAGAAACGCCCCTGCATTTTAGGAATTGACAAGCTGTGAGCAGTATGAATCAGCCAAACTAAGGAAGCGATACATCCCCTTTAAGAGTTTTCCCTGAACAGCAGAGCTCCTTGCCACCAGCCTTTTAGGGAGATTCAATACCACCCTGAACGTGAGTGCTGCAGGTATGTGCACAGTGAGATGAGAATAACTGTTGCCATTACTACATGTATAGAAGGTATTGGGTATCATATCTCCCTGAAATAGAAATGTAGTTCTTTCCAGTGGCAGTAACATGTACTACAGTGCTGTCCACAGTGGGGCTCCATTTTCCTATCTTAGACTTGCCCACTAGAACTTCACAGGAGGCCAGTTCATTTATCATTATGGTTTTGGAAGGTGAGACGAAACTAGAATAGCAGCAAGAATTCACACAAACGGGGAAAACCTATAAACGCCATGCAGGTGTTGCTCTTGGTTTCATTTGAACCTAGGACAATAGTGTGAAGTATGGAATTACTGTGCTGCTTTTGTTTTTGCTCCCTTAAATGTGAGCATTTAGTACAGAGCGAGACAGATATCAGAATCCGGGTAGACAGTGTGCTGTGAACGGTGCCCATTTTAGGATGGTTATCTAAAGTTCGTTTTGCTAGTCCACTGAAAAATCAAACGTGCTCCTGAAGTTTGCAGAGTCTTCCCTAAGTTTATGCAATTCTGACTGGTTCATCACTATGTTCACACGGCTTATTTCGGGGGGTATTTACGGACGTATTTATGTCCGCAAATACGTCCCGAAATATGTTTCAAATACGTGTCACAAAGTGTGGCGCGTATTTCACGTCGTAAATACAATCCCCGTCTTTACTATGAGGATTTACGTTGCGAAATACGCCTCAATAAGTGACAGGGGACTTAATTTTGTGATCGTATTTACGGACGTACTTACGCCCGCAAATACGTCGCGAAAATACGCCTCGTGTGAACGACGAGGCGTATTTTACATTGAAAGCAATGGCAATCTAATTCATTATTTGAAACGTATTTCGGGACGTATTTGCGAACGTAAATACGCCCCGAAATAAGCCGTGTGAACATAGCCTTTATGCTGCACACTAGTACTCTGTATTTCTGCTTGTTTGTCAATACAGTATGTTACCTGCCTTATAGGATAGGTTTCTGCTCATATCCTATGCGTTACTAATCACAATTGGTCTGTTACGTCCGACCCCCTTGCATGTAATAATTATCTTTTTACCCTTTTCACAGACGGTGCATTTGCATACACCTTAAAACCAACGTCGAGAAATTCCATTTGCTTTGCTTTATGACGAGGAAACTGTTTGATTTTGCCACAGGCAAGTGCATGGAGGAGAATCCCGACAGTTTAATGATTCAGGAGGTTGTAACTCCGGGACAGCTGTTACTCAAGTTTTTAAAGGTAAATACATCAAGTTTAGCTTTTAATCATTAAAACTTTCTGGGTCTCAGCACAATAACTAGTGCATGGTTTTTCACCCACCATGTTCCATTATAATATTATTGTCTTTAATAGGTCCCCTCGGACACCAAGGTATAGGGGCAGGTGTAACCACTGCAGCGCTGTGGTTATGTACTCCATTCTGCTGTATTCATATTCTTAAATGCAAAAATGTTACTGCTACACCCTTAGTACACTCATCATAATTGTCATTAATCACTTATCATTGTACTCGTTTGACTTATGTATGTAACCCCCTCGAATGTACAGCGCCCTGGAATCAATGGCGCTTTAAAATAAATAATAATCATAAAGTGAAACTTTCGTAACTGGAATAATCATGACCAATTGGTGTCCTTTGTGTGGTCCCCATTAACAGAACTACTAGTAGAAACCTTGTCCCAGGATGGTTACTGTACTGTGCATCCACTTAAGGGCAGAGTTCTTGTTCCACGACAGCTGTAATATTGATATCCATTCGCTTCACTGCTGAACACGAGGCATAGCAGAATGAGTGTAAATGAGACTGCTCCTCCACTCCTACCTCCCCACTTGGGGGGCCCTGACTAAGTGTAGCAGGAGCCACTGGGAGTGGGCAACGTTGCATCATTCTACCTCATTCCTCACCGCCTAATGCGGGCCACAGTGTCCTCTACAGTTTAAACAATTAGGTTTCAAGCCCCTTTTATTGGCCCACATATATAAATGTATTGCCGTGTTACGAGGTCATCCAACTACATGGTGAACTATGCAATATATATTACACAGTATCTCACATAAGTGAGTGCACCCCTCATATCTTTGTCACTATTGTATTATATTTTTTCATCGGACGGCACTGAAGATATGACACTTTGATACAATGTAAAGTAGTCAGTGTACAGTTTGTATAACTGTAACTCAGCACACAACCATCAATGTCTAAACCACTGGCAACAAAAGTGAGTATGCCCCTAAATGAAAATGGACAAATTGTGACCAATTCGCCATTTTCCCCCCATGGTGTCATGTTACTAATTCGTGTTCCAAGGTCTCGGGTGTTAATAAGGGAGCAGGTGTGTTTAAAAGGGTTTTACCATGAATTAAAATTGACATGGAAAGCTTGCAAATTAAATAATAAACATTTTCACCATTCATAATTATAAAAAAAATTCTGTACCATTTTTGTTTTAGCAGCTACCTTAGTGATACATAGTGTACAGGGGATATGACCAGTGCTCAGAGCTCCTCAGTCTTGCTGCACATGCTCAAACATCACCTCTCCTCTCAGGCAGCTACCCTGCTACTCTTCCCTGCTTAGTAATCACACACACTCACTGCTAAACGTGTTCAACCCCAGGTGCTGTCATTCTACTCCTGTCCTCTGTACTCCTTGCTAATTAGTCAAACTGTGCAAATAAATAAAACGAAACCTCAATCAGGCATGTGAATTGAGACAAAAAAAATTTGAGGGCGCACCAAATTTACACTGTTATGCAACACTGGCTACTTTACATTGTATCAAAGTGTCATCTCTTCTGTGTTGTCCCATGAATAGATATAATACAATATTTACAAAAATGTAAGGGGTGTACTCACTTTTGTGAGATACTATATATTAGATATACAGTTGTGTGTTATCCAGTAAATCCAAGTTACATTTCTTTTACATCTGGTTTTCTGTTAAAAGGAAAAGTTGGAGGGCTGGCTGGTGGGAGGCAAAGTTTCCTTAGACAAGAGGACATCGAGGACTCCCACAGCGCTAAACACAGAAAACGTCATGAAAACCTTCAGCAGAGTTTCTGATCTCACAAGCACATGTGAATACCTCTTAGCTACTGGAACTGCACGTACCAAAACCGGTGAGTCCAGAGCTTGATCAGCGGCACCAGTCACCCTTATCACCAACATACTATTATGTTGTGCAGCACAATTTAAATTTTTTATTACTTCTCTCCCTTCCCTCCTCTCTCCCTCATGTTTTAGGTCTTGGTATGCTTCAGAGCAGTGGTCTGGCTGTAGTCGCCGACAAGTTGAACTTCATCCGTTACCTTTCTCACTTTCGCTGTGTGCACAGAGGTGCCGACTTTGCCAAGATGAGGATTACAACAGTCCGTCGCCTTCTGCCAGAGTCGTGGGGTTTTCTGTGTCCAGTGCATACTCCAGATGGTGAACCCTGTGGTCTGATGAATCACATGACTGTGCTTTGTGAGATTGTGTCGCAAACAACCAACAATTCTCCTCTATTGGTTCTACTTTGTACGCTAGGTACTGTGCCTATACATTTTCTGTGTTGTCAGATGTACTGCACTGCTATTCATAAGATTCACTAGTGCTAGTTTCTCTTCAATTAATCGGAAGCTGTAGAGGGGTAAAGTTTCTCCTTGAAAAGGAGTAGATAGACTTATAGGCCATGCAATGCTCCGTGGGAAAATACAATATGCAAATAAGCTATAGGGAAGAAAGCTTGGCCACTAGTGCCATATACTTTGAAGTAGCTTCCCTTTAAGCATCTAATCCAAGATTAATTTCTCAGGGTTCTTTAGTCGGTCATATGCCTTAAAGGGAAGCTACTTCCAGTAGCTGGCACCAGAGACCTAGCTGTCTTCCCTAGAGCTTATTTGTGAAATAGGAAACAGTTACACATATGGGCACCTTTACATTCTTTGCATGTGTTTATAGTATCCAGTAAGGAAGTATTTATATTTAAAAATCTTACCCAAAAAAAGCATGCTCTTTTACAGCAATATTCAAGTTTTTCTTCTGCAATAGTTGGATATGCCACTTTAACGCATGAAACATGTAGATTAAAAATAGAGTGAAAACTACATATCCAACTGTCACATGCCAATTGAGGTAAAAATGCTCAAGGCTTTTCCCCGAGTGCAGTTTTAGGGTAGGTTCACACAGCTTATCTTGGGACGCATTTCGGCACGTATTTCGCGGCGTACTGTGCTCTAATACGAGCTAAATGCGCCCCAATCATAGAGAACTATGGATCACGCCTCCTCTCCCCGCTCGTACATTACAATCGTATTGTACGAGTGGGGAGATAATTGACATGTCATTTATTCACGGCGCTTACGCTCCGCGAGTAATAGCAGTCTATGGGCTGACCCCCCCCCCCCCCACCTCCAACGCGCACACGCCGATCACCGCGAGCTCCCAAACACTTGGTGTAATTGGAGGGCGTACTATACGCCCCGCAGTTAAGCCATGTGAACTTACCCTTAATGTGGATTTTGCTGCAACACAGCTGCACCATGTACTTTAGTACTGATTGGCGTTTTGCAGCTTCTGATGTTCCAGAGTCCCCCCGTTTCTGCTTACTACTTCTTCAGTGGTCAGCACATGACTACTTCAGCAAATCAGTGGCTTCAGCAATCACCTGCCATTCCCTTGACATTACCATGTATGTGCCATTTACTGATATCAAGGGAATGGCACATGACTACTGAAGCCACTGTCTGGCTGTAGCAACCACAGAAGGAGAAGTAAACGGAGTTCAAAGGACACCAGCTTGGAATGGTGGTGAATGCAGAGGTGAGTATGATGGGCTACAAACAATAGGCTTCACAAACACACTTTTTTTTTTTTACTTTTTATTTTTAAATGCTTGCTTCTTCAGGCCCGGGAACAAACCACATGAACGTATTTTCTTACTGGCTTACTGATCAGCGGTTTGTCGGGAAAGCATTTTGCCATAATAGAGTCTGAACTCCAAAAGAAACAATGGACCCAGCACAAGAAAAAAAAATGCTTGTCCTTATTTCATCAGGAATTGATTAAAACCTCGTTTTCATGGCAGGGTGGTATGCAGAAACAGCCGACGCGTTTTAAACAAGTTGTAACGATTAAGAACAGGCTTGCTCAAAACACATTTGCTTTTGTTTTGGCCCACCCTGCCATGAAAACGGTTTTAATCAATTCTTGATATGATATCCACCGTTTCTTTTGGAGCACGGTACATATACCAGCCCCATGGGTCCAATCCATGCACCGGAACATTTTTTTTAATCAAGAATAAAGAAGTTTTTTTGGAAATTTACATCCAAAATATGCCAAATTGCAAAAAAAAAAAAAAAAACAGACAATAAGGATAACATTACATAGTAGAGAACATCCCATCGCCCGATGTCTTGGGCAACTTGAGGCAATACAGTATAATAAGCTGAAAAGACTGTATAAAACAAATAGATACTAGTAATTGACAGGATTATTTTTGGAAACAAAAGGCCAACCATGAATCGGAACATTAATGAAAGGTTTAACAACCGGTCCAGGAGCGGTCCAGTTGTTTAAAGAAAGACGAAAGTACAGCCCATTTATTGCCAAAGTAGATTTACAAGTAATACCCTTACATATGCCAAGCCTTTTAGTGGAGCATCTGCTTTTTAACTTGATATTTGCTAAACATTAAGGGGGACATGTCTGAAAACTGTCTTGGTCGAAGACTTTTCTTGTTGCCCATAGCAACCAATCAGCGCCCCTTTCATTTTTATAAAATGAAAGAGGAACGCTGATTGGTTGCTATGGGCAACAAGAAAAATCTTAGGGGGACATGTCTGAAAACTGTCTTAGTCTAAGTGTAATTCACTACATTGGTTTTGTTCATAACCTCGAGCAGGTTGTCTCGCTACATTGATTCATCTTACCTCAGTCCTGTTTTCTTGATTTCAGTTTGAATTCAGGGGCATGGTTACTGGCTTCCACTAGGCTGCAGTAGAAGCCAGGTCTGTAGTTATAGCAACCAGCGCTGGCAGCCTATCAGGAGAGATCAAACAGGTCTGTAGCTATAGTGACCTGAGGAGCTGGTGCAGCCCATACAAAAGGGAATATCTAGTAATAGGTAGGACACTCTTAATGGACATATATGGCAAAGTGACTTGTTTTTGCAAGATCTTTAACATAAAAAGCAATCCTTGTAGCGAGACAACCCATTTAAACTTTGGCAGGTAAGATATGCAACCTGCCATGTCTATACAATGTTATCAACCAGTACAATGAACTTGTAAGATAAAGTCCGTGTCCACAGTGATGTTAACTGTGAAGTGTTGGTTTACAAGTTTCATGTTAGGATGGAGTCTGATCACCTGAGTTAACATTTTTTTTAATTTAATTTCTTGCAGGAATTACACCAATTGATGGAATTCCTGGAAAACCTTTTGCAGATTGTTACCCGGTCATTTTGGATGGTGCTCCGGTAGGCTGGGTGGAGAAAGATATGGCTCCAACTTTTGTGAATACACTCCGGAACTTCAAGGTAATTATTTTTGGGTTGAAAATCTGCCTTCTGAGAAAGTAGGAATGATTGGAAAGTAGGTCACGCCATGCCACTTATCTACAAAGGTGGCATTAATTTCCTGCAGTTAGTATCCTCACCCTGATCCAATACAATAAATTGTAAATTTCTTCATATTTTATTAACATAACCATATGCTTTTTTTTCCTTTATTTGTGGGTAACTTTGTATTTTTTTATTTTTTTGTTAGTGGTACCATTTAATAAACAGAATAACATATTGGGAAACACCCAAAAATTATTTTACGTGAAAAAAAATGCAAATGCGCGGTTTATTTTGTTTTTGTGGCATTGATAGTGCGGTATAAATGCTGACGTCTTTATTCTGTGGGTCAGTGTGATTCCAAGGATAACCATTTACTTAGTTTTCTTTGTTTTACTACTCTAGAAAACTGTTTTAACCCCTTAAGCCGAACGCATTTCAACAGTTGTTGTTTTTTTTCAATGACGCAGTTATATGAGGCCTCGTTTTATTCGGGACAAGTTGTAGTTTTTGGGGGAATAGTTTTAAATTCACTTTTAAATTATTGCAGGTTTTTTTTTCCTTTTTTTTTTCTTTACACCATTTACATTTCATACTTACTAACGTGTTAGATTAATTCTACAGATTACTACTGCCATGTGGAAACCTGATGTTTAGGGTTTTTTGGGTGTGTAATGTATGCACAATAATTTTTTATTAAATATATATTTTTTCTACAATTTAAAGTGTCTTACCATGAAGGGATAAGTTAAATTTTTTTTTTTTTTTAAACACATATGCTAGTACATTGCAATCTGTGTCTGTTTGACACAGGCAGCAATCAGCTCAGCAAACGATCTGCCCTAATCACTGGCTTGTTACACAAACAGTCCTGGGGCTACTCTAGATCCCCAGGGCTGACTGTGCAGCCATTCCCTGGGCTCTGTCGGGTTACCGGGAGTCCTGATCACCTGACAGAGCAGGGAAACCCTTTTGATTATGCTGTGGTCACTGACCGCAGCAATCAAAGGTTTAAGCATCGGGGAGCGGATCTTGCAGAGGCTGTGCTGGGAACAAGGCTGTGTAGTACAGCTCTGCTCTCAGCGCTGCTGTGGCGCCAGGCACTGCAAACCGCGATGTCCTGAACGACCTGAAATGCCAGATGACAAAAGAAGGCGGTCGGTCGTTGAGGAGTTAATAGTTAGTGTAGAATTGGGAAAAGGTGAATGTTTTGACCTATTTAAGTTCCTCCAGAGTAACTTCACCAATAGATGATACCATTGCTTGTAAACTAATCTGTGATGCGAATGTATTACAGAATACCGTACAATTGTGACTACTAAATGGCAGGTGTAATGTGAGCTGAAAAATGGCATGCTTGGGGGTTCCACTACGGCCCTTGCTGTTATGACAACTGTTTGGCCCCCGTGATCACATCGTGCCCCACTTTCTTCATAACTGCATAGATGCTGCAGTCGCATTCACCGTGGCATCTAAGTAGTAAAGTGAAACGAATCGGATTTCTCCCAAGTCCTGGCCATTAAAAGCAGGTACGGGCTATAACTAACGTCCGTCACCTGCCATGTATGGAACTTGGCTTGTGAAGTGTCACTGGTTAATACAAAATTTCCTGTACTGGTAAGGGGCACTCACTCTCAGTGGTATGTGTACTACTTGGCACATTATTTTCTGTTAATTGTATGTTAGTTATATTCGGATCTTTCTATTTTACAGGCAACACATCAACACCAGGTTCCACCCTGGACAGAAATAGTGCTCATCCCCATGACTGGAAAAGCAAGTCTTTATCCTGGGCTTTTCATCTTTACTACACCGTGCAGGATGGTTCGTCCTGTTAGGAATTTGGCTGTGGGGAAAGATGAACTGATTGGTACATTAGAGCAGGTGCGTTATTGCAGACTGTATTCTATTTCCACTGCTTAAGGAACCACATTGAAAAACCTATGCTAACTATGTGTAGTTAGCCAACTAGCTGAGTCTGAGCATTGTTTGCTTCCAATGTGTGGTTTGTACAAGGCTCACTTGGCTGGGATTGGGACTGGTGTGCATGATCGGAGAACATCTGTGAGGGTTATACTAGAGTGGCTCATTTTTCTTTGGTTTGCTATCTTTACTCCAGTTGTATTGATTTATATTATTTTTATGGGGTTTTTTTTAGATTTTCTTGAATGTGGCTATATATGAGGGAGAAATCCTGCCTGGTATCACCACACATCAGGAGCTTTTTCCTCACGGCTTGATGAGCGTTGTGGCTAACTTTATTCCTTTCTCTGATCACAACCAAAGTCCCAGAAATATGTACCAGTGCCAGATGGGTAGGTACCTGCATGATTGGGTAATTTCTGCCAATACCATACTATACGCACCTCGTGTCTGATCTGTAAGGAGCTTTTTACTTTGTTTTCCTTGTCTGTACTTAAACCCTCTAAATTGTAAAGTGCTGCGGAATATGTTGGCGCTATATAAAGCTTATTATTATTATACAATGGAAAAAGGTGTTCATAATATTTATGCTAATGTACAATTTTCTATTCCTATTTCCAGGTAAGCAGACTATGGGTTTTCCACTGTTAACCTATCAAGATCGCTCTGATAGCAAGCTGTATCGTCTCCAAACCCCCCAGAGTCCTCTTGTGCGGCCTACTATGTATGATTATTTTAATATGGATAACTATCCAGTTGGGACAAATGCTATTGTAGCCGTCATTTCATACACGGGATATGATATGGAGGATGCTATGGTAAGCTATTTCTATGTATAGCTGTTAACCTATAGGGAACATTATACCATTTTCTTTTTTATGCTTTAGACTTCTGGATCCACATCAATTAAGATTAGGGATTAAAGGTTTCCATATGACATCACCGGGAGACCCATTTCAGAGGTCAATGTTTAGTGTTCAATATAATTAATATTACATTTCCAGTGTAAATAGCATTGTTACACATATGTTCTGCTATTCCTATTTTAATGTAAATGTTGAATATTATCTGTACACGAAGGTGGTCTATAAAAGTTAGTGCCAATGTCCTTTGCTCCGTGTCCCAGTACCTGCTACAAATCAGCAATCAATGCATACGTCTGATACTCGTGGCGTAACCTGATCACTCCTCGGCCTAGGGCACCTGCTGTCTGCACTTGTCGATAGATCAAATGCTAACCAATTTCCCTGAGAAGCCAGGACGTTCCAACTCTGTACATGTCAGTAACGGATTCGTACTCATGTTAGCGGCATTTCCTAAGTCAGTGGTCTGCAAAGTGCGGCGCTCCAGCTGTTATTAAACTACAACTCCCATCATGCCCACTGATATAGATTATATAAATGCATAATGGGAGTTGTAGTTTCCCAACAGCTTGAGAGCTGCACTTTGCAGACCAGTGTCCTAGGTAACTAGAATGTTTATGCAAGTTGAAATAAGCACTGTCTGACAAAATATGCTATATGGTTACAGGGAAACTATATCCCTATATATACACATGTCCCATTTCCCAAGTAACTAGGTTGCTCTGGCTGTGTATTTGGCCACTGTATATTTTATACCTATGTGGTATGAAGTCAATGTAGCACAGAATGCCTCTGTCTGTGTTCCCATCTTGAGTTGTGCTGGATTACCCCGCTTTATAGGCATGGTATTTGTGCGGAGAGTATAGATCCGATTTGGGTATTTAGACTCATTACTTCCCTACACTGTGCGGACCTGCTCTAACTCTGAATTATGGCCACCACTTCACGGACTGTGTGACTAGTGAACAGTGAGTAGGAGTAGGGTTTTTACGCACCTTTCCTCTATGTATGTATGTATGTATGTATGTATGTATGTATATCTGAATCATACTGGTTACAATATTTGAAGTATTATATGATAAGTAGCTGCTATATTTTAGCCAAGAGCTCTTTATGCAGTGATGGTTAGTGCCTATCTGTCCATAGCTTTAAGGCCTATAGGGCCACATGTATGAACCTGTTTAGGCCTAAAACTCACTCTTGCCCATAGGTTACTATGGGAAAAAAGTGCGTTTTAGATCTAAACAGGTTCATATATGTGGCCCATAGTGTTAATAACAAAGTCCAGTTTCTAAATCCTTGTACTTTATTCCCCACAGAGTTTTACATGTATTTACAGAACCTTGTTCTATTTACTGCATATGCCATACCATAGAGTGGCCAAAAACACAAGAATCATAATTTCTTGGCACAGAGAGGGTTCAAGGTTTATTCAAAGTATAGAAAAGGCAGATAATATGCGCTCATTATATAATACTGTATGGACCGATAAATTATTTTATATACCTGCTGTTATTATTAATGGTTCCTTTTCATCTGTTGCAAGAAAACTATTCTGCAGTTGTCATCTTTTACTTTTGGCTTATTAAGCACCAGGTGAACTTCCTCCTTGAGGAGAGCAACATAAAGGTGTAGGGAGATTTGTAGGCCATGCAATGCTGCCTGATAAATGTAATATACAAATAAGCCCTAGGGAAGAGAACTTGGTCTTTGGTGCCACCTGTCAGAGGCAGCTTCCCTCTTGGCCAAATCGGCCCATTATAGAGCCTTAACACGACTAATGGGAATACAAGCCAAGCCAGAAACTTCTTTGTAAGTCACCCAGCTGCAGACTTTTTTTTTGGGGTGTTAACCTCTCGTCGGTGCAGAGCAGGGTTCTGCCTTCCTGGTCGAGAGGCCTTTTATGTAGCTCTAAGGGTGTAAAGTTTCTCCTTAAAGGTATAAGAAGTTTTATAGGCAATGCAGTGTTCCCTGGGAAAATAGAAAAGTAAGCTAGCTCTAGGGAAGAGAACTGGATGACCTATTGATGGTAGCTTATCTTGCAGTCAAATCCGACAGTTGGCTTATTGACTGACGTGCAGAGGGCTAGAAATTACATGTAACGATCTATTTAGAAAGTTGAATAGGGGTTCTCGCCATGTTTTACAAAGCCTGCTCCATACAGCCAGCTTCAGGCTTCCAGTTTCTGTCAGACTGTGGTTAATTTTACGGCAATGATTGGCATATCGGCTCTGATATTCTTAACTAATTCTGTTAGAGGGACATTGGTAAAGGAAGGGTTCTCATCAGAAGTCTACAGACTCTAAAGCCTTGCCATTTGTCATTAAGAAACATAAACAACCTTCTCTGCTGCTGATAAGAAACGGCAGGAAGTGACGTCTCCTTCCTGACTATCCTGGCCACTGGTAACCTAGGATATTCTTGTGTAAACCAGCAGGAGATACAAACTACTCTAGATCTGAAGGGAAGTAAAATCGGAACAGCAATGTTTTTGGTAATCTTTCTTTACCTTTGCCTACATGTTTAAAGCTAATCACTGGTGAGAATACCCTTTTGCCTACCCCTATGATGGTTTCTTTGCAGATTTTAAACAAGTCTTCCTGGGAAAGAGGATTTGCTCATGGGAGCCTTTACAAAAGTGAACGCATAGATCTGTCCGAGAAAGTAAAATCTGGGGAGGACAATTTTGTGTTTGGGATCAAACCTGATGATGCACGGGTAGTAGGAAAACTTGATCAAGATGGCCTGCCACCGGTGGGCGCAATCCTGCGTCAAGGAGACCCATTCTATTCATATGTGAATCAAGCCACTGGAGAGAACTTTCTTGTGTGTTACAAGTGAGTATTAGAAGTCTTGCATTGCGTTGATGCCACCTTTTGAATTATCAGTTGAGTGACATTGTCGGAATGAACTGTGCAATTTTTATTTTTTCTCCTCCACTCACGTGCTTTGTATTTTATTTCAGGAGTTCAGAGGACTGTGTCGTTGACAGCATAAAAGCTTGCAGCAATGACCTGGGTATTGGAAGCTTCAAGTCTGTGGTCATCACTATGAGAGTCCCACGTAACCCTACAATAGGTGATAAATTTGCTAGTCGACACGGCCAGAAAGGCATTCTTAGCAAACTGTGGCCAGCAGAGGATATGCCATTCACAGAGAGCGGAATGGTTCCTGACATTTTATTTAACCCACATGGTTTCCCATCCAGAATGACTATCGGGATGTTGATTGAGAGCATGGCTGGTAAATCGGCAGCCCTCCATGGTTTGTGCCATGATGCCACGCCGTTCACATTCTCCGAAGAGAACTCTGCTCTCGATTATTTTGGTCAACTGTTGAAGGCAGCCGGATATAACTTTTATGGCACAGAGAAACTGTACAGTGGCATTAGTGGTCTTGAGCTTGAGGCGGACATTTTTATTGGGGTGGTCTACTACCAACGTCTACGTCACATGGTTTCTGACAAGTTCCAAGTCAGGACAACTGGTGCGCGTGACAAAGTAACCAACCAGCCTGTGGGCGGCAGAAACATACAAGGAGGTGTTCGTTTTGGAGAGATGGAACGTGATGCCCTGCTGGCACATGGAACCTCTTTCCTTCTTCATGACAGACTTTTTAACTGTTCTGATAGATCGGAGGCCCATGTATGTATAAGTTGTGGCAGCCTTCTATCTTCTTACCTGGAGAAGCCTCCACCTTCCTGGTCAGGTATGCGAAACAGGAAGCACTTTTGCGCAATCTGTGGCTGTTCAGATAAAGTAGAGGTCATTTCTGTACCTTTTGTATTTAGGTACTTCGTGGCAGAGATGGCAGCAATGAACATTAACGTTAAGCTGTCTGTCAGTTAATGAGCAGGCAAAAAACAAGATTTCTGTCAAGTGCCTTGTATCCAAGTTGATACTTATATTCTCCTCTTCAAAAATTATCTTTCACTCAAATGAACAGTATCTGTGCAAGGACTTTGGTTACTGCGCCCCCATTCTCCTATCAAGTTGAGATGCAAGAAATGCCTGTCATGCCAAAGCTCCTCTAAATGTGATGTACTATAGTAAAGGACTCTCAGCTGAACATATGAGGTGCACATAAATTTGGCTTTGTGATGTAGGATGACCTTTGCTATTGCAGTTATTATTTGGACGGTTCAGCTTCCAGAGGACACATCTAGGCTACGTCTACACTTTGGATTTTTTTTTGCAGTTACATTTGAAAAATAAAAAAGTGCATACAGTAAAAATAGATGCACTTTTTGAAAGCATCTTAACTGCAAAAAAACCCGCAATGTGCAAATTCAGCCTAATGCAAATTGATTGAGCTTGTCCCTGAAGATAATATATGCCCTTAGGTATATAGCTGACATGTATTTATACTATGTACACCTCTTCCTGGATAAATGTTTATTCTTTTTTTTCTTGGCTCCCTTTGCAATACTTTTATCTTGACTCGCGTCATCATTAAGATTTCCTGCTCAATTTTAGAGTATACATCTCCATAATATGCTGTGTAATCTGGAAGAACCTTTTTAACAGAAAAAAACAGCGGTAACTAATATCACTATGTAAATTAGAGTGCGGTCTACTGTGGGATCTTTAGTTACACAGTTCTTAGAAAGCATTTCGTAATGCATACAAACGCAGTGTCTATTTGTGTTGAATGGAGACTGTATTGGATGCCTAAGGGTATGTATACACAAGGGACTTTAAGGCTATGTTCACACGGCTTAAATTGAGGCGCATTTCGACGCGTATTTCGACACGTACTGCGCTCAAATACGAGCGAAATGCGCCCCAGTCATTACGGTAATCCACAGTTCTCATAGAGAACTATGGATTACGCCTCCTCTCCCCGGGTGTACAATACGACGCGCGGGGAGATAAGTGACATGTCATTTATTCACGGCGCTCACACGACGCGAGTAATGACAGTCTGGGGCCAGCGGGTTGGGGCTCCCCTCCCCTCCCCCCATCGCGGGAGTACGTGGTGATCCTTTCGAGCTCCCGAACACCCGGCGTAATTGTGGGGCATACTGGACACCCTGCAATTAGCCGCGTGAACTTAGCCTAACATGGAATTTGACACCGATTTTTGTATGATATTCCAAGTTGAAATCCTTGTGCAAGCCGCCTCCAATTCATTTGCATTAAGAGTCTGTGCTTTAGTTCACTACAAGAGGGATTTTCACATCATGAATGGGGAAAAAAATGGACATGTCTATTCTTTAAAATGGATTCTTTCATTTTTGCAAGATTTGGATTATTCTCACTGACATCTAAAACGGAGGCAAAAACCCAATGTGTGAACAAAGATATTGACATTGGGATCTGCTTAAAGGGGTTGTCTCACTACAAGGATTTCTTTTTATGTTAAAGATCTTGCAAAAACAAGTCACTTTGCAATATATGTCCATTAACAGTATCCTACCTAGATATCCCCTTTTATGGGCTGCATCAGCTTCTTAGGTCGCTACAGCCACAGACCTGTTTGATCTCTGCTGATAGGTTGCCAGCACTGGTTGCTATAGCTACAGACCTGGCTTCTACTGCAGCCTAGTCGAAGCCAGTAAACACGCCCCTGAATTCAAAGTGAAACCAAGAAAACAGGACTGAGGTAAGACGAATCAATGTAGTGAGACAACCCCTTTAATGGACAACTTGTAAGCTTTTTAATGATATATTTATCAAACAGATGTTATAATGGATGATGGACGCCACTGATAGACTTTTGTTTAATGGATTTGTCAACCATAGCCTATATTAGTGACTGTTTTAACCCTTTACCAACGTATGAGTATGTCAAGATGTTAAGATCCTATGGAGCAGACTTACTCAGTCCGTTATATAGGAAGTGGGCGGCGGCCACAAATTGCAGGCAGCTGACACCCACTGATAAAAGCAGGGAATGAAGCTGACGATTCGTTACCAATTCAGCTGGAAGCCTAAGGGTATGGTCATACGATGTACAGTACATCATGTGTTTTGGGAGCTTGCGCTAATACGCACGTGAGCCCGCCAGCCCCAATTGACATTCATTACTCGCAGCGCATATTCGCCACAAGTAACTGACATGTCACTTATCTTCCTGCGCGTACATGACCCTGGGCAGCGCCTACCTCTCGCTGCTTTTAGACCACTCTACCAATCCCCCAATTCCTTCATCCTCCAATAAGACACTGAGACATGGATTGGATAAGTTGGCCACAGCAGCCATTTTATTAAACATACATATAAAATAACAAATCACTTCATGCGAATGGGAACTAACTTCACCCACATTCCCATACGCTACAACCCTCATAATTCCTCCAATTAACTCTTCCATAACTTTCCCGAAAACAACTTGGGGCTGAGGTCCTTGGAGCCAGTATGTCCTTTTCCACCACCAAGGTCTGGCGAACAAACTCCTCGTTGTTTCCTCCTCCGTTTTTACCCCCAGCCGTCACCCCCGGCTTCAGGGCACCAATAGCCACCTCAGGCGGCCAATCATTCCACAACTTGCTCCCAAGGACACCGCCCTGTGGAGCCCCAACCTTCGCCAGACCAGTATATCCACGAAATTGGGAGCCAAGCTGAGCCTGACCCCCCCCACTATTTCCACCGACACCAAGGACCCCAACCCGCCACAGCTAGCGCACGTGACACCTTACGTGCGCGACGCCCCCCACAGCCCCAAAGCCCTCTCGATTCCTCCACGAATGTCCCAAGACCAAAGATCAAGCCCAACTGCATTCAGATGCACCCCATCCCTACGCCAAAATTCTCCTTCCCCATTCTCAAGTTCTCTATGCCTAACCACAAACCCCCCATTCCTAACAACAAACGAAGCAACTGCCCTATTCACTTTGATCCTTGCCCTATTGATACCAGCCACCGAATCTGCGTATCGCCAAGCCAACCTTGGCACTATATCTGACCATATAATCACCAAAACTGGATACAGAACCCACAGCCGCAACAACTCGAATCTCATATCCCTAATCAACTCCCTAATGGGACGCAACTATATCCGGGGCACGATCCCATGCTACAAATCTTTGGAATTCTGGTAGCACTTGGCTCCAGATCAAACCTCGCTTCCCAATCCACCGCACCAATGCCACGTCTTCTGGAATCCCTAGTTGCCGACCACTTTCACGTAATGCTGCCCGCTCTGCGCCCCAGTGTACATAAGAGTGGCCAAAGATCCAAATTAGGCGTTGACCTGAAATAGAAACAACAAAGAAAAGCAGGGGAATAACCGATACCAATAACAACCTACTAACTCACTACTGCCCCCTGGCAGTATACCTCCCCCACTTGAAACAAATACCTGCCCGCTTGATCTCAGATCAAATGCGGGCGGATGTACAATCGGTATCTGTCTGAATCCCATCTACCTATTTTGCGTACCACTTCGGCATCCAAACCCCACCCAGCCGCCTCTGTCGCTGCCCCAATGCGAAAAGAATGTGGCGCAAACTGCGCCGGATCCAAGCCGAGCTCAGACAAGCAACGCCGAAAAATAGCGGTGAACTGGAACCTGGACAAAAACCTCCCGTCTGCATGCACCAGCAGAGGAGAAGGTCCCTCCCCGCGTAATCTCCTATAATCGTCCAAGCACCGAACAGGGCACATAATTGCCCCACTAACCAACCCTAAACACACTCTCTTGCCCTTTTGATCAGTCTTGGACCGCCGTATAAAAACCACCAGGCCGTCTGGTGTCCGTTGCACATCCGTGTCCTGCAAACCCCCAGCCACTTTCTTACTCGGGCATACCAGCTCGCTAATCCTTAACGCCCCGAAAAACGCCAAAGAAAAAGCAAGCCGAAATAAGCTGACTTCAAAGTCAGAGGAACAAACTGTCGGCAACTTATGCCCCAGTCGCTCTAATAGGTTAAAAACCACCGGGCGCCGCTGATCCGTACCCCTGTGACTTCCCCGCCGCAAGCCCTTCAAGGCTTGTACTACAAGAAAATCCTTTGTTACGTCCGCCAAGCCCCGAGCTTTAAAACCAAAGGCTAAGGCCGATAACAGCCTCGTCACCCTGGAAACCGACCATCCTTCATTGATCACATGACCTACCAGACAAAACAAGGCCGCCGACCTATCCCCATCCGAGACAAGCGTATCAATGCCCTCCAGCCATCGTTCCCATAGGGCCCATAAAACAGAGTAGGAAGTCCACGTACCCGGGGCCAACGATGATCTAACTAAGTGGTTTGCGGTTTCCCTACCACGGTCCATAATTCCTCTGGGCATTCCAGCCCCACCGCCGCAGCTTCCGGCGCCAGCTTCCGAAAACGTTCCAGCTGTGAACGAGACAAAGCGTCAGCCAAGTCATTCTTCACCCCTGGAACATGCGTTGCTACTACCCACGCGTTCAAACCCAAACAACGCAACACAAAACGCCTAAGCAAGCAATGGACGGGAGGAGAAGAAGCTGATAGGGAATTAATGGCTTGGACTACCCCCAGGTTGTCACAATAAAACCGAATTTTTTTGTTCCTAAAACGCTCCCCCCAAAGTTCAAACGACAACACGATAGGGAATAACTCCAACAAAGCCAAATTCCTGACCAGACCCAGTTCGGCCCATTCAACTGGCCAACGCCCAGTGCACCAGTCCCCTTGGCAATAAGCTCCAAAACCAATGCTCCCAGCTGCATCCGTAAAAACCTCCACATCTGCATTACTCAAAGCCTTGTCCAAAATAATCGATCGCCCGTTATAGTGTTCCAAAAACGACTGCCAAACTCTCAAATCATCCTTCATTCCTGCAGATATTCGAATAAAATGATGCGGGGCCTGAACCCCCGCTGTTGCCTTTGCTAACCGCCGCGAAAAAACCCTCCCCATTGGCATGATGCGACACGCAAAATTTAATTTCCCTAACAAGGACTGTAAATCCCTCAATGTTACCTTCTTGCACGCCAATAGCCTCTTTATCTCCCGCCTAATGTCTACCAATTTTTCTTCTGGCAGGCTACATTCCATCACTTCCGAATCGATCCGAATACCCAAAAAATTGATAGCCGTAGTTGGACCCTCTGTCTTATCTGGGGCCAATGGGACCCCAAAAAGCCTTGCCACCCATTGCACCGATGCCAACAGCGACCCGCACACCTCTGAGTCCGCTGGGCCGATGCAAAGGAAGTCATCTAAATAATGAATTATAGATGCCAAACCCGAAACATCCCGTACAACCCATTCTAAAAAGGAACTAAAAGCTTCAAAGTAGAAGCATGAAATGGAACACCCCATCGGTAAACACCGATCTATAAAAAACGCCCCTTCCCAGTAACATCCCAACAAGCGTGCACTATCCGGGTGCACTGGCAATAATCTAAAAGCGGACTCAATGTCCGTTTTTGCCATGAGGGCTCCCTGTCCATACAACCTAACCCAACGAAGCGCCGCGTCAAATGACGTATAAACAACTGAACATAACTCCGAGTCAATCCCGTCGTTTACCGATGAACCTTTCGGAAACGACAAATGGTGAATTAATCTAAACTTATTGGGCTCCTTTTTAGGAACCACTCCTAGTGGGGAGACCACCAGGTCCGGAAGAGGGAGCGCTGAGAAAGGACCCGCCATCCTGCCCAATGAAACCTCCTTTCCTAATTTTTCAGCTACTACCTCTGGGTGTAGCAATGCCGATTTCAAATTTCTAACTGAAAAGGGGACCTCGTGTGCTGGTGACGGGATCCGAAACCCATCCTGGAAACCCTCCTTCAACAACAAAGCTGCCCTCCTGTCTGGATACCTACTTAGGAACGGCACCATCGCGAGAATGTTCACTGGTGTCACTCCCTTGCGAAGGACCAGCTCCTTTTCCCCTTCCTTTACGCAAACACCTTGATGAGCCGTGAGAGGCTGCACTACACACGGAACAGACATGCCTGAAGCGACAGTTTGTTCCAAATTTGCACTGACTGTCATTAAATTGCCAGCAGACCCCGGCCTTAAATCCCCCCTGGGACCCGCTTCCTCCTGACCCGGCGCCTCCCTGCTGAAATAGAGCCCCCGGGTCAACTTGGAAAGGCTGTCTGTAACGCGTCGGTGCCATTACCCTCAACCATAGCCCTATGTCTTTCTGATCCCAACAGATCGAAGGCCGAACCGCTTTCCGCTGACGAAATTGTTCGTCATAACGGAGCCATGCTTGTCCCCCGTAAACCCGCTGTGCCTCACCTATTGCGTCCAGATAACAGAACAGGGCGGAACAATGTTCCGGAGACTTTTCTCCAATGACGCTCGCCAAAATGGCGAACGCCTGCATCCAATTTTGAAAAGTCTGCGGTATCAACCGCCACCTGCGCTTTTCTTCCTCTTCTTTTTTACTCTCATCCCTCTTTCCCTTTGGCAGATTGAATTTCTCCAAAGGCAAAAGCGAAAAGATTTCGACATATTCATCCTGCCAAATCTTTTCCTTTACTTCCTTTTTTAAATGAGCCCCCAGCGGGCCCTCAAAACAAACATAGACCTCGCCTTTTGCCCTATCATCCAGTCGAACCCTATCGACTGATTCCTGTTCGGTCTGAACCGACACGGTTACCCCCGACCTATTCCCGGGCCCACTACCTACTCCTAAATCTCCCACCCCCAAAGGCGGGAAACCCAGACCCACCGATGATGGTACCGCCGAACTCCACGCCGCCACCGGAGACTGTTGGCTAGCCGACCCGGGGAGACCCGGTAAACGAGCCAAAAAATTGCGCAACGTCCCGGCTAACTCCTGCCACGCCGTATCCCCGCCGCCCACCGGAGCGAAACCCACCGCCGATCCCTGTGACGACGGCCCAGCCGGCGACATCACAAACATAGATGAATGCTCACCAGGCTGCACGGGAGCTGTGATCCCGCCAGCCGCTCCAACCGATCCCTGAAGTCCTCCTCCGTGTCCTGAAGTGGCCTCTGCCCGGTCTCGCGTCCTGGACTCCGACCGCCGATGCTCCTGGCCGACATGAACCTCCGAACGAATCCTGTCGGCCCGCTCCCTCGTTGGAAGACCCCCCGGTGGGTCCCCGATATGCACCGCAGGCACCAACCCAGCCGGGCCGGCCGTCCACCAACCCTCCGCATCCCGTCGTGTACTCCTGGTGTCCTCCGACCCGCCCTCCTCGGGATCCGTGCTGTACTGCCGCTCCCTGGCGGGGCCCCCGACCGGCTCATCGCCAGGGGCACCCGCCGCTCCCGTGGGAATCGCGCTGACAGGAACCACAGCAGACGCCGCCCCCGGACTGGGACGCCGCCTGCTGCGCTCCGCTGGGCCCACTCGCCTAGTCGGATTCCTCCCAGGTCGGGCTGCACGCGACCGGACAGTGGAACGCGCCGACTGACCTGGAGGGTCCCACGAGGGGCTCCTACGGCGAACGCGGGCCCTGGGTGTAACCTCCGGGCTAAGACGTTCCGGAGGCCGAGTCCGACGCCTCCGGCTAGTGACAGGGCCCAGGGAAACGCCAGCAGGAGCAGCTGCAGGCAATGCTGTACCACCCCCAGCGAGCGCCCCACGGACCTGCTCAGCTAGCCAAGCCGGACCCAGCTCTCCAGCCGCCCGCCGCAACTGCGCCAGGATCTCCTCCACGCCTGCATCCCCCGCTGTATCAGCACACATGTCGCCACAAATTTCTCCTCAAAATACCTCAGGAAGGTGCCGCACGGGACAGAGTGAGTCAGCACGTCACTGCTGCTCACTAACAACCGTTGGTCTGATTCCCGCGCGGCACGGGGCTCGGCTTTATATGCCGGCCCCCCTCAGCGTGACGCGCGTAGCTCCGCCCCCATCACCGCATGACGCGGACGGCGCGCCGGGTCATGTGGGGCCTCCCCCTAGGGCTGCGCCCCCATGTCCGGCCCCGTCCTATACGATCGTATTGTACAAGCGGGGAGAAGAGAAGAGCAGGGAGAGTTCTCTGAGAACTATGGATTACCGTAATTTTGGCGTGCATCTCGCCCGTATTAGAGTGCAAATACGCGCCAAAATTACGCCTTGTGAACATACCCTAAGGGTGCTTTCACCTGGTGCATTTTTTGACGCTTTTTTTTTTTTTTGTACAGCATTAATTGCTGTGCCTCCCTGCACAAAATATGTCAAACAATGCACCGTGTGAAAGCACCTTAATGAAGGCTTTCATAGCTGCCATGATAAGTGCTGTATTACTTCCTGCCACAGGCAGAAAATAATAGAACTGCCGTCTTGATACACCCTCCTGCATTGTCTATACAATGCAGGAGGGTGTACAGGCAATCAAGCCCTGTTATTAAGTACCCTATAGCGACTAAATGTAACACTGGGGGGGAAGGGTTTTTAAAGTATAAAAATAAGTATTAAAAGTTCAAATTCACCCTCTTTTTTTTTGCCATTTTAAAAATAATTTAAAAAAGCTACCTATCATTGGTATGATCACATCTGTAAATGTCCGATCTATTAAAATAACATAATTTATCATGTTGAACGCTGTAGAAGAATAAAAAAATTCCAAATACCAAAATTGAGGTCATTTCACAGTTCCTATAAATTGGCATAAAAAGTGACCAAAGAGTCACATGTATCCCAAAATGGTACCGATAAAAGCTACACTTCAGCCCTCAAAATATGTTCCGTTACTGCGGTCCATAGGTGGAAAGGCAAAAACGTTATTGGTCGCAGAAAATGGCACTGTAACACAAATTTAAGACAGAGAATGTTTTTTATTTATTTTTTTTAAAGTACATATTTGGTTTCATCAGAATTATATCGACGGATAATAAGTACAGATAACACATTATTTATACTGAAGAATGAAAGTCATAGAAATAAAACCCCTGCAAACGGGACCAGTACAAAGAAACCTAGACGTACAGACACAGTTCACAACTATGTCAGAGGCTCCATTCATATTGTAGATTCCATTAAAAAGTGACAGAAAAAAATAGTGCAGTTTGCAGCACTACCTTTACATTAAAATATTAGCTGCCATGACTGGAACTATATGGACTCCATTGTAGTAATACCTCAATCCTCTCCATTCACTAGAGCCTTAAAGGAGTTGTCTCATTACAAGCTTTCAGCCTACATCAATGTTTCTGGCAGCAAAGGCTTTTTGAATTCAGGGGCGTGCTTCTTGTCTGCCTCTTCTCATCCCTTTCCCCCCCTCCCCTCAGCACACAGAAAGCTCTCCTCCATAACTTCTATACAGCAGGGGGAGGGCGAGGGGGTTTGCTGCCAGAGTTAACCCTGTGTGTGCCTGCCTAGATAGGCTGCTAGATCAGCTGCACGGTCAGCTCCACAGAGACAGGAGAGGGCTGATCTATGAGTGTGGAGAGGTCTGTGAAGCTGTGTATGCTAACAGCAGAGCAGGGGGGATGTAAGTGTTCCTATACCCTCTGCTTAGCATACAAATCTCCACATCTCAAGCAACAACAAACAAACCCTGTCAGAACAGACACAGGGCAGCTATGAAGTGTTACTATAATCACGATGTGTCACTAATACACCAGAGCATGAACTGTTCACATGCCCCCCTGATCTGTTCTATTAGTATAGTCAGAGCTCCACTGACACATCATGATTATAGTAACACACTTCATTGCTGTCATATCTACTGACTACAGATCAGCCTCACCTCTGCTCTCCTCAATCTGTGTAGAGAGCAGGAGGGAGCAGGCACACACAGCGTTAATCCAGCTACATAGACACAGAAGCCAGAGCCCTCCCTTCCCTACAGAAGCATACTGTGTGGGAGGGGCTCTCTGCTTTGACCTGTATTCAGAAACAGATGAGTCATCAGCACTGACAGCTGTGAGATAAAGATCAACAGGTTGGCTGCTATAGGGATTTCAGGAGCTGATGCACTACTACTAACAGGGATAACTCAAAATCAGTAGGACATTTATAATGAACATATATTGCAAAGCTGCTTGTTTTTTAAAGATCTTTTAATTAAAACCCAATCATTGTAGCGAGAAAACCCCTTTAAGTAAGGCTGTCTGAAATTGGTATAGCTCAATTTCCTGTAGATTTTGCTGCCATCCCTGGAAAGAATTTAACATGCCCTCTGTATGAGAGCTGAGGGACAGATGCTCCTTCTGATAAAAATATATACAACCCTTCCACAACCTGCTGTCCCAACCTTATACCTCTAGTAAATCCTCACCTAGCATAGCTTGTAGACATACTATCAGAACTAGCCCAAAAGAGGAAAGCTTTCTCATTAGGCAGAGGCACCATGGTAGTTTGTGGAGACTCATTGTCTTGAACACTCCACTTCAATCTAAAAATTCTAAAAGGCTCATAGAAAAATGGATGGGGCTCTGTAGCGCAACCTATTGAATGTGGCATTCCTCAAGTCAACCCATTTCAGTGGAGCGTTCAAGGCAATATGTCTACAGTCCCTGCTAAAGTAAAGTATCCACACAGCATGATGCAGCCAGAACCATGCTTTACTGTGGTGGCTCTGGGTGATGGGCCGTGTTAACTTTCCTTCATACATAGTATTTGACATTTAGGCTACAAAGTTTGATCTGCCCAGAGAACCTTATATATGCTTGCTGTGTCCCGTATAGGATTTCATATGGCTTGTTTTCAAAAAGGGCTTTCTTCTGGCAGCTCTTCCATGACGGCCAGATGGACAGAGTCTACCACATGAGATGTGGATCTCTGAAGCTCCACCAGAGTGACCACCAGGGTCCTCTTGGCTGCATCTCTAATTAGTGCTCTCCTTGTCTGGACTGTCTAAGTGGAGGGCCATGTCTTGGTTAACAGTTGTCATAATACTTCCATTTACGGTTGGTGAATTAAACAGTACTCTATTAAATGGTCATCACTTGGGTTATTTAAAAAAAAAAAAATCCTACAATACACTTTATCACAACTTTATCCCTGAGCTGTCTGGTGTGTTCCTTGGTTTTAATTATGTTTTGTTCACTTACCTCTGACTGATACCTTCACAAAACTGCTGTAGTTATACTGAGAATAAATTACACACAGGTGCAGTCTATTTACTAACCAGCACAAAAATGAAAACAGCATGTACTCAAAAGTGGTTTATTGTCCCAACCGCAACGGTTCAACTCTGAACGGAGCCTTCCTCAAGCAACAACATATGCTGCAAACTAAGTATAGATAAAAAGTGCAATTACATTTATAATAAATAATTAATAGTTTTATATTTTATTGGGGGGGGGGGATTCATACAGAGACAGGGCTTCATATTCTCCATAACATCATAACCCAAGCCCATATATCATATATGCCGTATATCATATATCACTCATATAAATAATCCGCAAATGTCAGTACAAAAAAACAATATAGAAAACTAAAAAGCAAATTCAGAAAAATAGAGGAACATTCCAAATCAAGGCAGGCAAAGAAGATCCAGCAAGTATGTAGGTGATCAGCGCGCAATTCCAAAGCACGGGGGGCCGGCCCTATAGGCATGCATTGTCAGCAGCGCGTATTCGCCACTAACAATTGACGTGTGAATTCTCTCCCGACACGTAATCCTTAGCTCTCTATGAGAGCTATGAATTACCATAATTGCAGTGTGCATTTCACCGTGTATTGAGTACAGTACTCAGCTAAATACATGCGCAATTACGTTAGAAAATAAGCCATGCGAACATACCCTTTATCTTTGTCACATTACAAAGCTCACCGTGTCCGATGTGACTTGGGGAATGCTACCTCCAGTAGAGGGTGCTGCAGCTCTTTTAACATGAGCCTTTTAGAAAGTCTGAACAAATTGACACGGAGAATTTAGTGTAATAAGTAGCACTGGTCATTACCATAATCTCATATTTTAAGGCACCTCTAGTAATGTACACTCGAATGTACAACTATGATGATTGCTTTGTTTAAATGGCACTTTACTGTTGCCTGGATGCTTACCTAACAAAGCAGACCGTACTTTTTCATAGACCAATGGTCTACAGATTTTTTTTTGTAAATTCTAACAAGACGTTAAAGTAAAAAGCTGAAAGCTATAGTGTTGAAGAACTGGCATTAGTATTTGCAGGCAGGATGGGACTTCAGACAAGCCCCTGTACAGACTGGGACTGATGTAAAAGGTGTGTGTGTACATATAGTATATACATACAGTGGTCCCTTAACATGCAGTATTATTAATTGGCTCCTGAACGACCATTGTATTTTAAAGCCATAACTCAATAGAGAACTGGTAATTATTTCCAAAGCCCTAAATCGCCAACCCCTAAGTAAAAAAAAAAATTGAGGTTAAGGAAAAATAAGCGGAAAACTATTCTAGATATAGCAAGTCTTTACATATAACCATCAGAAATATCTGCTGGAAGCTGGAAATCACTTTCTATTTTGAAGATAGGAGTTTCTTTGGCCCGTGTACTTTATACTCAATATATCAGAAAGAAGAAAATGGGGCCCTTAACTGGTCCACAAAGGATCCGCTCATCCTGGCACATGTATAGAGCTGCACAGAACATATAGTACAGCACTGTACTGTAGAGAGGTGCTACTAGACCGCCAATCAATACATACACCTTATTAATACAGATGTTTTACAGGTAAAATGTTCATGATAATTGGCTGGATCTTCCACCAGTCACGTGTCACAGATCAGCAGTGTCTATGACATTGTATGATATGGTCTCAAGATACAATGTCTCAGGAAAGAGCATGATATAGATGGATAGATATAGATAGATACATACATACAAACACACACAAACGAACATACAGTTGGTGAGAAAAATTGAACATGTCACCAATTTTCTAAGTAAATGTATTTCTTAAAATGCTATTGATATGACTTCTATAACAACCCATCCAATCCACACAGCCAAAGAAATCAACCCATAGATGCCCATAAATGGAGTTATGTGTAATAATGAGAAATGATACCGGGAAAGGATTGAACATGCTTACTGAGATGTATTTAAAGTGGTTGTCTCATAAATTTGTTTTACCGAGCCAATAGCATTTTAGATCATGCATCCTGTCTCTTCCTAGTCAGACTGTACATGGTTCCATATCTGTGATTAGCATATTAGCTCCACATTCACAGCTCTTCTAATAGGAGCAGGAGATGTTATCTATCAGTGCAGAGAGCTTCAGAGCTGAAAGTAAACAAAGGAGACTAATTACTGTTCTCAAGCTGCCGGTAATCCGACCTGTGGTGATGTCATCCCTACTATCAGATAAGGCAGAGGAGAGGAGTTCGGTAACCTAGAGAACCCTGTATGTACTCAGAGCTGATAACATCTCTCATCTTCTCAACAAAGCCAAAAAATAAAGCAATATATTTTGAAAATCTCTTCAATTACCAGTCTCTATGTGTTAAAAGCGAATCTTGGTAGTGTGACAACCCCTTTAATACTTTGTACAAAAACATTTTTTGGTTATGACAAGTCTCCTCCTGTGTGGAGAAATTAGTCACGTGCATTGTTCAGGTGTGATTTTGGCAAAAACACCATATGTATATTGTAAAAACTTAGGTACATTTAAACAGTAGTTTTCCTTGTACTTATTCAGCGCTGAATAAAGTTTTTCACACTTAGGGCCACATGTATGAAAACTGGCTAGGTCTAAAACTCACTTTGTTGCCCAATCAGAGTGCCCCTCTCATTTCATATAGTGCTCTGGAAAAATGAAAGGGGAACTTTTATTGGTTGCTATGGGCAACAAAGTGAGTTTTAGACCTAGACAGTTTTCATACATGAGGCTCTTGCTGTCCCCATTTAGATTCACAATTTCCAGATTAAAATTTTTGAGTCTCGGAAAGCCACACCAAACCAGGAAGAAATAGAAACTATGTAGTTGTTCTCCTTGGCTTTGAACCCCAAATTTGACTACTTTTTTTACCAAATGTTTATGCTTTGTGCTTGAACATCCTTTTGTGGCCCATGCAAAAAGCGTATACGCTCGGCAAATAAGTCAAACATAGTCCAAGTTGGACCACGTTTGCTCCATAGATCTCTATGGCCCCTTCACAGTGTCTGTCAGTATACATTTGCCATGGTATTCAGATGGACACTACAGATGGGAAGCAAAAATGAGATGTGAATGGGTATGTTCACACGGCGTGTTCAGTCTGTGGGAACATAAGTTATTAGATGGGTGTTTGGATCCGCATCTAGCAATGAGCAGTGTGATTTTACATTGCTTGCAATGTATCGGCGTTCAGACGAGTGATCACCGATGCGTGTTTACTTGCATCTTTCGGATCCGTTTTACGAATTGGCATGTCAATTCTTGACCTGAAAGATGCAGCAGGAGCTCTATTATAAACTGTAGGATGCGATCCTGCTGTAGCCAATTGACGCTACGGATCCAAAAACGCTGTGTGAACATACCCTTAGTCGATGTAGTACATGTCTGGTTGGATAATGTTTAACATGTCTTCTCTAATAGGATTCACTCCAGTTTTTGGCACGAAATACAAAGATCCTACACCAACTGCTACCGTGTTTCCCCGAAAATAAGACATCCCCGAAAGTAAGACATAGCAGAGATTTTGTTGAATTCCCTAATGTAAGGCACCCACCGAAAATAAGACGTAACGGAAATCATTGCTGCAGCTCCCCATACACAGGGCCATCCCTAAGGGTGGGCAGAGAGAATGAGGGGAGGAAGGGCGGGTGTTCCCAAGCCCCGCTCACCCCGAGAAACGGCCCTGGGACATATTGTTGTAGCACCTGAGTGTTGAAGGACCTGTGCAGGGAGGTCATGTCACCACAGGTCCCGAACATCCCAGTACAGGAGACAGAAAGTACATGTAAGTAATGGAGGGAAGAGGGGGGAGAACAGAGCAATGATACTGACACACACATCTCACAGGATGGCTGATGCGACATGCTAGGACATCTAGTGCTACAAGTCCCAGCATGTGCCATTTGCCATCCTTTGAGATAAGTCACTGCAGCTGCCATAAAATTTCCTTTACATTCATATTTCCTATGGTTTGTGACTCTAAACTTTAATATATATATATATATATATATATACACACACACACACACACTAGTATAGCATGCTATAATTTATTTGTGGAAAAATAAGACGTAGCGCATCTTTAGGAGCAAAAATTAATATAAGATGCTGTCTTATTTTTGGGGAAACTGGGTAAGTGGGGCCATAAGAATGCAGCCTAAATAAACACCATTACATGTACTAAATAACTAAAGAAACACCCTTTGCTTCTACAACATGTAAAGTCACATAGGAGCACATTTATTTGAGGATGCCATTGGGTAGAATGGAATGGAATCCCCTGGTGCCACATGACAGCAGTTTCTGAAGCAGCAAATGCCAAGCATTCATTAGTAAATATAGAATATGTTGAGAATCACCATCCATGTTGCAGTACAGAGAAGGATGAGCAGAGTGCTGGCATGGAACATTCCTAACAGGACTTCACTTAGCAGCAATGAGTTATTTCTATTCCAAGGGCAAGCCTCCGTGTGCCAAGGAGTTCTGTTTGTCAGTCGCTTGACACAGATATGGCCATTATACATGTTATCTAATAAAACGTTGGCCTTTTATCAAGCTTTATATAACAGGGCGTTGAATGGATAGACGTTTGCTTAGCTGTCCTTTATTCAGAGATTTTCTGGTTAATGGCCAAAAAATCCGGTCATAAAATATAACCGACAACACTATGAGATCCGCTCTTGTTGATGTCTCCTTAATTCTGACATCTATTTGCCTTTTTGATGACAAACTATACAACAGAGCAAATTTCCCAAACACAAGTTGGTAAGGTCCCACAAGTTTTTTAAAGGGGTTGTCTCATCTCAAAGTTTCATAGGATGCATGAATGAAATATTGCTGCTTTGCTCTGTCACTTCCTGGTCAAGCTGTCTGTAATCAGCATATGAGCTCAGTGTTTTCAGACTTATGCTAATTAGATTAACTAAAGCTTCCCCGGGCCGACAGCATGAATTTAAGTAAACAACAGTAATTACTTCTTTTT
>JAODAL010029251.1:0-51938 GCA_025379985.1 Phyllomedusa bahiana
CAAGAGAGAGCGGTGCCCTGGGGGCCCAAAGGGCACGGATGTTGAGGGGAGAGGGTGATCCCGATGTCAAATGCGCGAGAAAAACCAGGGAAGCAACAACGAGCATTGCCCGAGATTTAGCAGTGAGGAATCATTAAGACTTTAGCCAGAGCAGTTTCTTGGAGGTAAAGTGAAACCTGTTTGTAGAGGATGGAGAAGAAAATTGTCAGAGAGATAGGGGGGGGGGATTAGGTGAGAGTAGTCAAAGGTTAAAGATTTTTGAGTAAAAGGCGGGTTAGGATGGTTGGTAATGGGCACGAAGGATAGCAAGTGGGCTTTATTAGAAAGGGGTTATAAAGGGTTTTAAAAGAGGACGAAGATCCTAGTGGAACAGAGAGGTTAAGATGCAGTTGATGGAGGAAAATTAGAAAAAATGGACGGGATGAGGTGGGGGGAATGGGTCACTGGGGGCAGGTAGGGGGGCAAGCAGAAAAAGAGAAGCCTGGATACTGCTTCTTTTTCTGTCAGGGGGTCATGCAGAGCGAGTAAAGGAGGAATGGGAAATGGATTTTATTTGGGGATTGCAATGTGATGTTTGCCGAATACGTCGATTTTGTCTTTGAAGTGAGGGGCCGGGTCTTCGCACAGAGCTCAGTGACCGGGGCCGGGAGCTTTGGCTGGGGAGGGAGTGGAAAGTGTCATCGTTTAGGGTTTTTGTGTATGTTGAATGAAGGATGAGAAAAAATCTGTTTGGCCAATGCAGGGGGGTGTATAAGTCCTGAGCATGAATTTTTAGTGGAGAAAGCTGCAGGGAGCTTTGACTTTCTCCACAGCCCCTCAGCACACTGGAACATCGCGAGATGGGGTCTGAGGCGTGTGCCAAGTGGGGCATCTGCTCTGGTGGTGCGGTGTGGAGTGGTGCCAAAAAGTCCAGGGGGTTGTGAGGTTTCATTCTGTGTTTAAAACCGTCAGTTAAAAACAGGGGAAAAGAGGAGACGGGGACAGTAAGGCTGAGTTCACAGGCATAAATTTCGGGGGCGTATTTTGCCCCAATTACCCCGGGGTCGGGGGGGGCGGGGGGGGTAATAGCCTGCGGCCCCCTAGCATTCATTTTTACGGGGCGTATTTTGCTGTGTTAACTACATGTATTCTCTCCCCGTATTGTGGAAAAGGGAGGGAAATGAAAACCATGTTCTCTTGAAATGTGGGTTTTCCGAAGCTGGGACTAATTTTACCCCCATTTTTGCCCCGTACAGCGAAATTGGGCGAGATATGTCCCAAATAAGCCCTGTGAACATGCCTTTGGATGTGAGTATCTTGGTTTTCCCAAGTGTTTATGGGTGGAACTTTGAATGTGGATGGGCAGGTGTGTCCCAAAAAGGATGAGAATTATTACTCAAGGGTACTGAAAATACTGCCTTTTCGAAAGTATTCAGCCCCTTGAAATTTTCACCTTTTGCAAAATTTCAGGCTTCAAAGATAAAATATAAAAAAAAATTTTTGGGTGAAAAATCAATAAGGGGGACACAATTGGAAGTGGAACAAATTTTTGGATTTTTTAAACTTTTGAAAAAAAATAGAAAAACTCTCTGATGAAACCAAATCAAACTTTTTGGCAAAAATGAAAAAATTTTTGTTTGGCGTAAAAGCAACCACCATCCCCCTGAAACAACCCCCCACGTCACACAGGTGGGGGCACATCAGGGTTTGGGTTTTTTTTCACCAGGGCGGGAAGAGGGTTAAAATTGGGGGAAGAGGGTGGACCAAAATACAGGACATTCGGGAAAAAACCCCCTGTTGGGGTCTGCAAAGCCCTAACGGGGACAGAGATTTATCTTCCAAGAAAATGATCCCAAACAAAAAGCAAAATCTACAATGGAAAGGGTTCAAATAAACGTATCCAGGGGTTGAATGGCCAAGTCACAGTCCAACCCGAATCCAATCGAGAATCTGTGGAAAGAGCTGAAAAAAGCGTTTCCCAAAAGCTCTCCATCCCAAAACCCCACTGAGCTCCCCTGTTCACAAACCTCTCAATCCCAAACCCCACGAGCTCCAGTGTTCACATCGCTTCCATCCAAAAACACTGAGCTCCCGCGTTCACAAAAGTCTCCTCCAACCTATGAGCTCCAGTGTTCACAAAAGCTCCCATCCAACCTCACTGAGCTCCCGCTGTTCACAAAAGCTCTCCATCCAAAAATCACTGAGTCCGTGTTCACAAAAAGCTCTCCATCCAACCTCACTGAGCTCATGTTTTCAAGGAAGAATAGGCAAGAAAATTTTAGTCCTTCAAGTGCAAAACTGATTGTGAACCCCCAAGTGACTTGCGCTGTAATCGCAGCAAAAGTACAAAGTATTAAATTAAGGGGGCCGGATAATATTGCACGCCCCACTTTTCGTTTTTTATTTTTTTACAAAAAATTTAAAATATCCAATCTTTTGTTTCCCCTTCACAAATTTTGTCCCCAAATTTTGTTGATTCTTACAAAAAATAAAAATTTATTTCTTTTGTTTGAAGCCCGAAATGTGGGAAAAGGTTGAAAAGTTCAAGGGGCCGAATACTTTTGCAAGCACTGTAAGATTGTATCAGGGACAAAGGAGAATTTATAAAAGTTTAGAAATTGAGGGAGGCGGAAGACAAGTTCCCATCCTTGAGCCTGGGAGAATCTATAAATTGTGAGAATCCAAAGGAAGAGGTTAGTGAAAGAAACTAAGAAGTGGAGGAGGATATGGGGTCATCAATGGAAATGTTGAAATCCCCCATTATGAGTATGGGCATTTCAGCAGAGTGGAAGTAAGGGAGCCAGGCAGCAAAATGATCAAGAAATTGGCAGGGAGAGCTGGGGGGTCTGTATATAACCACCACTCCAAGAGAAAATGGCTGAAAGAGTCGAGGTTGTGGACCTCAAAGGAGGAGGTGGTGAGGGAGGGTGTGGGAGGAATGACTTGGTTAGTGAAGTGTGGAGAAAGAAGTGCCTGTTCTCAGTTCTGAGGGTGTGAGTGAAGTGCAGGCCACCATAGGTGAGAGCAGCAGGTGTCAGATTGTTGGAGCCATGTTTTTGTGAGAGTTAACAGGTTGAGGGAGTTACAGAGCAATAGATCAAGAACAGCAGTGAGTTTGTTACAGATAGATCGAGAACTCCAGAGTGCACATTTGAAAGGGGCAGGAAAAGACCTACAACAAATATTATACAGATTACCAGGGTTTCTGTGGGAGGCAGAAGAGGAGGTGAGTTTAGCAGTAAAGGAGGATGGGTCGTGGTTTGGGGAGATCTCTCTTGAAGCGAGAAGCAGGAGAATAAAAAATGACAGGAATTTATTTAAAGAGAACCGGTCACATAGATTATGCCACTCTTGCTGAGCACAGCACAAGCCAGTGACAGACCTGCTGTTTCCAGCACTGTGTCCCTTATTCTGTAAGATGCTGCAGTTTTAGAGTATTTAATGCTCAAATCTGCAGTTTTCAGCCAGAAGAGTCATTCGAAGAGTCATTCAAACCCCGCCCATCTAAAGGCTAGCTCCGCCCACCTCAACTGATAAACCTATTACTTTGAATAAACAAAGGTCCTGTGAGGGGACTGAAACGTTGCCTTTTTTAAGCATGGAGGAATAAAACACTTTCTTTGCTTGATATTCCTGAGGAGTGCCGTGGATTTTTTCATTTTATACCTTTGGAGCTAATACATCTACGCTGTCGCTGCTGCTGGCACCCACCAATCTTATTCTTGGAGTGCTGCTTTTTTTCATTTTGTATTCTTTTAAATAGGGAAAATGTGAATAATGTAGTGGCGGGGTACTTTTGGGGAGGGGCTAACACCTGCTCTGAATAAGATTTGAGGGGGTAAATGCTCTAAAACTGCAGTTTAGTCTATGTCTACATGCACAGAAAAAAGTCCCTTTTTTCAGCGTTTTTCATTTTTAAAAAAACGCTGGAAAAAAAAGATTAAAAATTTTCCCATAGACTTCTTTGAAAAAAAGTGCTCGTCTAACGGAGCTTCTTTTTTCTGCTGTTTTTTCCTTTTGGGGTTTTTAACAGTTAAAAAACGAAAAAAGGGAGGGCAAAAATTTTTAATACGGGTCATGGTAAAAAGCGCTGGACGTCTTTTGGGGCTTTTTTTTTCGGATTTTTCAATTGAAAACCCTCCCAGGAGACCCAAGTCCCACCTATAGTGGATATAACAAATTATATCTTATCAAAAAACTGCATACAATTTCTGATTGTCCTTTTTTGTCTTTTTAATCAAATATCCGCTTTGGTCCTAAAGATTTTTTCGCAATTCAATTTTTTTCGCTAAAAATACGTTTTTTTTAGATTTTGCCTCAGAATCCATTTTTTTACGATTTTTGAGCTAAAATCCTTTTTTAAAATATTTTTGGGGCTAAAAATTTTCTTCTATGATCTGAAAATATTTTTTTTTAAAATTTTGCCGCCAAATACGTTTTTTTTGGGGTTTTGGGGCCAGAATAAATTTTTTTTCGTTTTTTTTGGGACTAAAAAATTTTTTTTTACAGATTTTCCGCTAATAACGTTATCTCGCTTCTGACGCCAAAAAACGTTTTTTTTACGGATTTTGGTGCAAGAAACCCTTTTTTTTTTGTTTTTTTGGGACTAAAATAATTTTTTTTTAAAATTTTTTGGGGCTAATAATGTTTTCTCGCCTTGACGGGCCCAAAAAAAGTTTTTTTACGGGTTTTGGCCAAAAAATCCCTTTTTTTACGTTTTTTGATACTAAAATAATTTTTTTTGATTTTTTCCCCTAATAGCGTTATCTCGCTTTGCGCCCAAAATTCGTTTTTTTCGGGTTTTTGGGGCCCAAAAAACCGTTTTTTTTTAAAATTTTTGGCACTAAAAAATTTTTTTTTTCGATTTTGCCGTAAAAACGTTTATCGCCTCTGACGCCAAAAAAACTTTCTTTTAAAGGGTTTGGCGCAAAAATACGTTTTTTTTACTTTTTTGGCACTAAAAAAAGTTTTATTACGATTTTGGCGTAATAAAATTATTCGCCTCTGACGCCAAAAAAAGTTTTTTCGGATTTTGGTGCAAAAATCCGTTTTTTTTCGTTTTTTTGGGACAAAATAATTTTTTTTACGATTTTGGCGCTAATAAGTTATCCGCTTCTGACCCCAAAAATTTTCCCTTTTCTTCGTTTTTTGACACTAAATAAATTTTTTTTATGATTTTTGGGCTAATAACGTATCTCACTTCTGCGGCAAAAATTTCGTTTTTTTTGGATTTTTGGGGCCAAGAATCCGTTTTTTATTTTTTGGGGGTAAAAAACCGTATTTTACAGATTTTGACGCAAAAAAATAAAATTTTTTTTTTTTGGATTTCGCAGCAGAATCCCTTTGAGGGTTTTTGGGGGCTTGTTTAATATCTTTAAAAATTTTTGGGGCCCAATAAAATGAAACACGCTTCTGACAAAATAAAAAATATTTTTTTTACGGAATTTTGGGGCAATAATGCGTTTTTGGGGGGTTTGGCGTAAAATCCCCTTTTGTTTACAGTTTTTTACGCTAATACAGTTATCTTGTGTATGGAAAAATAATGGGGTTTTTGGGGTTTTGGTGCAAGAATTTGGGGCAAATTTAATAAAGCTACACGCAGCACCTCACACAAAGGACAATCTGCTCCATGGCTACCAGTGACTAAAGGAGGGGACTCTTAACAAATTAAATTTTCCCCTTAGGGGGGAGTTTCATCCAATTGGGTTTTAATTTTCATACATTAAAAACAGAGCAAAAAACACTTCAAAAAAAAAACCCTTTAAAAAAACCTCCAAAAAATGCTCCAAAAAACGAAAAACGCACCAAAAAAAAGGAGTTTTTTTTACGCTTTTGACAGGCAGGGGCGAAAATGTTTTCATGAACGTTTTTTGTATTCTTTTCGGTCGTTTTTTTTCCCCCTGCGTGTAACATAGCCTTAAGAATAAGAGACACGCGCTGGAAACAGCAGTCTGACCTAGCTTTTGCGCCCCCAGCAAGGAGGCATAACCCAGTGACAGGTTCCCTTTAAGAGGAACAGGAGGACAGTATGCAATGTAACCACGTGAGATGACAAAGGAGTCTGCTCAAGGTGTGCAAGCAGAGGAGGCCCCTGAGGGCAGCCAAAAGTGGAGGAAAATAAGCCCATTCAAAAAATGAAAAAAACCCCCTACACAAAAACTTTTGAAATTTTCTTCTTGAGATTTTTGGAAATACACATTTTTTCGGACCAATGATTCTTTTAAAATTTATTTATATGACTGCATAATTTAACTTAAAAACCCCGGGGGACAAAAATCCATTTAATGCCCTATACGTATGGACTGAGGTGCCTAGGGCCCACCAGAGGAATTTTTTTTTTTGGGGTCCCCCCTGTGGTTGATTTTGGGGGCCCACCCTGAAATGATTCTAGGGGCCACCCCACACTACTAGGGGGGTGTGGTTTGGGGAATCTCTCCTGAAGCGGAAGCAGGAGAATAAAAAAAGGACGGAATTTATTTAAAGAGAAACCCGGTCAATAGATTATGCCCCTCTTGTGAGCACAGCCAAGTGTGTCAGACCCGTGTTTCCAGGCGTTCCCTTATTCGTAAGATGCTGCAGTTTTCGAGTATTTAATGCTCAAATCTGCATTTTCAGCCGAAAGTCATTGAAAGTCTCCAAAAACCCCCCCCCATCTGAGGCGTCCGCCCCTTAAATGATAAACCTATTACTTTGATTAAAAAAAGGCCCTGTGGGGGGACTGAAACGTTCCCTTTTTTAAGCATGGGGGAATAAAACACTTTCTTTGCTTGATTCCCTGAGGAGTGCCGTGGATTTTTTTTTTTAAACCCTTTTGGGAGCTAATACTCTACGCTGCCCTGGCTGGCACCCACCAATCTTATTCTTGGGAGTGCTGCTTTTTTTCTTTTTGTATTATTTTAAAATGGGTAAAAGGGTGATAACGTCAGGGGGCGGGGCTATCTTTTGGTGAGGGGAGCTAACACCTGCTCATGAATAAGATTTTGAGGGGAAAATGCCTAAAACTGCAGCATCTTGTCTTGTCTACACGCACAGAAAACGTCCGTTTTTTCAGGTTTTTTTTTTTCAAAAAAAACCGGGAAAAACGATTGAAATCATCCCCCATAGACTTCTATTGAAAAAAACGTGTGCGTCTAAGGAGTTTTCTTTTTTCTGCTCGTTTTTTTTACGGGTCGTATTTTGAACTGCTCAAAAAAAACGCCAAGGCGGGGCAAAATTTACTCAGGATCTATGGAAAGCGCCGGCCGTCTTTTGTGTGTTTTTTGGGGCGCGTTTTCCCCGGTTTTTTTCCCCGGATTTTTCAATGAAAACCCTCCCGGAGACCCAAGTCCCACCTATATGGGGTAACAAAGGTTATTCATTATCAAACTGCATAAAAGGTTGATGTGTCCTTTTTTTTGTACCTTTTGAAATCAAATGACATGCTTTGGTCGCTAACGATTTTTGCGAATTCATATTTTTTTCGCTAAAAAACTTTTTTTACGATTTTGGCGCAGAATCCATTTTTTTACAGATTTTGGCAAAAAACCTTTTCTAAAAAAATATTTTTGGGGCCCAATAAAATTATTTTGCTACTGTGCTGAAAATAAGTTTTTTTTAGGTTTTGGGGCCAGAATCGTTTTTTTTCGGATTTTGGCGCCAAATACATTTTTTCGTTTTTTTGGGACTAAAATAATTTTTTTTTACAGATTTTTTCCGCTAATAACGTTATTTTCGCTTCTGACGCCAAAAATCCCTTTTTTACGGATTTTGGGGCAAAAACCGTTTTTTTGTTTTTTGGCACTAAAAAAAATTTTTTTTTCTGTTTTGGCGCTAATTAGTTTAATTTTCCCCTTCTGACCCAAAAAAACCGTTTTTTTTACGGATTTTGCGCAGAATCCGTTTTTTTACGTTTTTTGGCACTAAAATTATTTTTTACAGATTTTGGCGCTTATTAGCTTGTTAGCTTGTTATCTCGCCTCTGACGCAAAAAAAAAAAGTTTTTTTTACGGATTTTGGCGCACTTTGAGCACTAAAATACATTTTTTTACAGATTTTGCCCCTAATAACGTTAATTTTGCCTTGACCCAAAAATACGTTTCTTTTTAAATTTTGGGAAAAAATACGGTTTTTTTTCTTTTTTGGGACTAAAATATTTTTTTTTAAGTTTGGCGCAAAAACTTATCTCGCCCCTGACGGGGAATAATACGTTTTTTACGGGGTTTTGGCTCAAGAATCCCTTTTTTATGGTTTTTGGGCTAAACCGTATCTTTTCAGATTTTTTATGCAAATAAATAAATTTTTAGGATTTGGCACCGAATCCTTTTACGGGGTTTGGGGGCTTAGTTCAATTCTTTAAAAATGTTGGGTAATAAAATGTTTAGTTTTTGACACTAAAAATATATTTTTTTTTTTGAATTTGGGGGCAAAAATGCGTTTTTGGGGAATTTGGCGCAAAAAAAACCTTTTTTTTAAATTTTGCGCTAATACGTTATTTTTGCTGAAAGGGGAAAAATAAAGTGGGTTTTTTGGATTTTGGTGCAAGAACTGGTGCAAAAATTTTTAAAGCATTAGCACGAGGCCCCACACAAAGGCAATCTGCTCACAGTGGCTACGTGCTTAAAGGAATGATACTTAAATGTTAACTCCCCCTGGGGTGTAGTTTAAAACCCAAAGGTTTAAATTTTTGCTCATTAAAAAGCAGAGCAAAGACGTTCCAAAAAACGCTCCAAAAAAGCTCCAAAAAAAAGAAAAAAAGCACCAAAAAACGGGCGTTTTTTCAGTGCTTTTTACAGGCATGGACAGAAAAACTCGTTTCATGAACGTTTTTAGTAATTCGTTTTCAGGTCGTTTTTTGTCCACTGCAGTGTAGACATAGCCTTACAGAATAAGGGACCCAGTGCTGGAAACAGCAGGTCTGACACTAGCTTTTGCTGCCCTCAGCAAGGAGGGCATAACCTATGTGACAGGATCCCTTTAAGAGGAACAGGAGGACAGTATGCAATGTAACCACGTGAGATGACAAAGGAGTCTGCTCAAGGTGTGCAAGCAGAGGAGGCCCACTGAGGAGCATGCCAATAGGCTGGAGGAACATGAAAGCCACTACAAAACTGAATAAACCTCATACACAACAACTTTTGAAAATTGTCTTCATTGAGATTTTGGAAAGTAGCACATTTTTTCGGACCATGACTTCTTTTAAGAACTTTATTCTATATGACTGCATATATTTAACTTCATAAAGCCGGGTGACAACTGCCATCTTAATGCACCCTATACAGTATCGGACTGAGGTGCCTAGGGCCCACCAGAGGAATTTTATTTTGGGGTCCCACCATGATTGATTCGGGGCCCCACCAGTAAAGATTCTAGGCCCACCCTACAGCACTGAAACCTTTTTATGCTCTGATTCTTGCCTTTTTCTCTTTGCCTTTCTGCCTCTCCCAAGGATGTATATGCAGTTTAAAAGAAACTCCAGGTCTGCCATGTTCAGAGGCCCACCAGAGGTTTCCCCTGTTCCACCGTGGGACAGCCTGAGCCAGACCCTATACATGTTGGTACACATTGCCAGAGGTGGTAAGTGTACACTACACTGGGGAAAAATAGTATTGCATTGTAATGTCCTATGCCCCATTGTGGTCAAATACCCCCAGAAACTACAAAATGTAAAAAAGTAATACAAAATAGTAAGAGTATTAAAAAGTATAACAAAAATATTAAAAAATTAAAACTATAAACCCAGGTGCAGTATGCACTGGCACTGGGGGACACGGGGGGCTTGGTGGGATCTCCGTGATCACCACGGAAAAGAGGGCATAGGTATAGACGGCCGGGGAGAGTCAAGGGCCCCCACTTCACCGGAACCCTCCACAAGGCCAGAAGGATTAAATGGGGGGAAAAACCCCCAAACGTTAAAACCTGATGGACAACCCCAGTGAAGCAAAATCCGGGAAAAGGAAAACTGGGGAGGAGATATGGGTCGCAGACCAGTGTAGCCATAGGCAGCTGACAGAGTCCTAGGCAAGATAGCAGGCAGGTACAAATGGGCATAATGGCAGGTAACAACAGAACAGAGGTACAAGAACAGCAACCTGGACACGGCAGGGTTAAACGAAGACTGTTAACTGGGCCTTGGGCAGGTAGCTGACAGGCAAAATGGCAGGATACAGCAGAAACAAAATCCTTATCAACGGGCGGACAGCGGTAAACAGATAAAAAGGTAAAAGCTGAAAGGCAAACTACATAGGTGCAGACAGGAATAATGGCAGAAACAGAAACTAGAAGTCAGGCGCTCGGGTGGACAATCATGAAATAACCAGGAACAAAGGCAAGAAGTTTCTTAAATCACAGGAGGTTTGTTGGTCATTGGACAGGTAATGTGGACAATGTCCCTTTAAATCCAGACCAGTGAGTTTTGCGCCCCAAAAGGGAGTGCATCGACCTGAACAAACAGGGTGAGGACACTAAGTCCCCAAAATACAAGGGCACACAACAAATATAGGAACCGGGACAAAAAAGGCAAACGACACATCCTTAGTCCACGCACCCTGCTGCGGGTGAAGGAGGCAGGACGGAAGCAGGGACCTGGCCATGTCTGCGGTCTGGAATGAGGGCAGAGGCATGACAAAAACATTTGCCTTTTCCCATTTATAATATGTTAAATAATGAAAATATGTAGTTAAAATAGTCTGATCTTATAAAATATACCCTTGTCAATCCTAAATAGTAAAGGTTATAAAAAAAGAAAAAAAATTGTGTTTTTTGGCTAAATCACTTGCCTTTTAAATAAAAAGTGTTCACAAAGACATTTGCTCCCAAAGCAAAAAGAAAAAAATCTGCAGCTTATCCCACAAAGAACAGATCAAGCAAAAAAATCTAAAAGTAATTGGTCACAGAAAATAGCGATGCAAAGTAAATAAAAAAAAGTTTTTATTTTCTAAAGGTAGTAAAGCAATACAAAAACTATATAAATTTCTCACATCAAAATCGAATGGACCAGAAGAAAAGGGTTTTGATTTTTTATTTGTGCCGCAGGGTGAAATTGGAAAATTGGCAAAAAAAATTCCAGAAAATTTTTCCTTTGGGTTCCCCAAAATACTTAAGATGAAAAGAATTTGATAAAATTTTTTAAAAGTTACAGCTTTTGAAGTTTCAAAATATAACTTCAAAAAGAGTTGTCAAAAAAGCCTCCAAGATTTGCTTTGCGTCACTATTTTCTGTGTCCAACAACTTTTGGATTTTTTGATTGACACATCTTTATGGGTATCTGTTTTTAGTGGGGTAAGCAACTGATTTTTATGACACTATATTGGGGGTGCAAAGGTCTTTGTGATCACTTTTATTCCATTTTTTGAGGGAAGTGATGTAATAAAAAAAACACAAATCTGTGGTTGTTTTTCTTTTCTTTTTGGATTTGTGTGAAAAAATGTTGGGTTATATAACACGAAAAACATACAACATGAAAAAGATGAGCTTGATTCTACTCAAATCATTGTCATTTTTTCAGATTACGACACGAAAAAGCACTTTTTTTTTTTTTTTTTAGTATTTATGGCTATTGGGATAAAAAACTTTGTCCCCAAAAATTGCTGTATCGAGAAGGGTTTAAGAACAAATTATTTGTTCAAGTACAAATTGCTGTGTCATTCCAATAGGAAAATCCGACTCCAATAACCGCTAGAGCAGGCACTTTCCAGATTGACATTTTTTATTAGTGCCCTGCTCATCTGACACTGTGGACAAGATTTATGTGTCTTGTGATGAAATTCATACACATATCTGCAGGTGCATCCTTCACAGAATAAATAAGGTGTTTTCACACATTTGGGCTGTGACTAGAATGTAAAAGGAGACCTCCAGGGTTTCTGCTTTTAACTCTACCAGGGGAATGTTCTCAAAATTTTGTACTAGGTGGAAAAAAAGGGGGTGAAAATTTTTAGAGGGTTTAATAGATTTGCTCTTTGTGAAGCTAAGTAAATAGAGCTAGCCCAAAATAATGTACGAACCAGTAATGCTATACATTGTTCCAAGTATAACATTGCCAGCACTGGACTTAAAGGACCAGTCCAAAGTTAAAGAAAATTATATTCTAAATATGACCTTTTAAATGGTAAGGCACTTTTGTAATATACTTTCATTAAATTTTCTGTGGGGTACCTGCAGTTTACCCTCGTCTGTAGGAGGAAGCTCAGTATCAGATACACACACAGGAAACAGCCCTTTTCTAGCCAAAAATCAGGTGACCAAAGGGGAGTGGCTTTTTGAACCACACCCCTTTTGTCTTTTCTGTCAAGGCTGGGAGGAAGGAAGAAAGACAAAGCACAGCAAATGATTCTGGGGCTTGCAGTTTTACAGGGCAAAGGGAAACGGCTTTCAAACCAAAACAAAGTCTACCTAAAGCATAGAAATAGCACAAACTGACACAGAAAACATGTTAGGGAGACTGAATAAAGTTTCAGGCAAACAATTTTAGTCTTTTTTTGTTAATTCCCATATTCAATACAATTATACCATATTGGAAGGCTCTGCTACAAGTTCATACATATCCTTATTTTTGCACGCTTGACAGGACTTGTCTAAGAGTCCCTAGTGGTACGAACAAAAGGTTAAAAAAAAAGGGTTCAAAAATATTTACATTTTTAAAAAATAGACCAAAACACAATAAAATCAAAACTAAATACAACAAAACAAAAATGTAAAAAAATCAGCATAATGTAAAAAAATAAAGAAAAAAGTACACATAATTGGTATCACTTTATCCACAATGATTATTATTATTATTTATTTTAGAGCACCATTGATTCCAGAGCGCTGTATATTCAAGGGGGGTTACATACATAAAATACACCAAACAGGTACAATGGTACAAAAATGACTAACTGGTACAGAGGGAGAGAGGTGACAGGCAGACATGTTTGTGGGGGTTGGGTGGAAGAGATGTGTTTTCAGGTTGCTTTTGAAGCTAGTGAAAGTGGGGGAAAGTCTGATGTTTGGGGGATTTTGTTTCCCCGAGTATGGGGGAAACACGGAGAATTTCTTGGAAAGGGGTTTTGGGGAGGGGCTGATAAGAGGAAGAGAGAAAAGGTCCTGTTGGGGGCGGAGGTTGCATGAGGGGGGTATCGGGAGATTAGGCCGAGATGGGAGTTTTTGGAAGCCTTTAGGCATGGTTATAAATTTGAGAAATGGTAACAGATGGGATAGAATTTAAGAGGAGCAAGAGTGTAGACAGGGGCCAAGAGAAGGGGTGAGCAGTTGTCTAGATGGGGAGACAAGGGGAGGGGGGCCCTTTTTGTGTGTCAAAGTTGAGGAATGGGATAATGTGGATATTTTTCAGGTGGAGGCGGGAGGCAAGGTAGGGTTTGGATAGTGGTTTGAAAGACAGAGGGGGGTAAAGGGGTTTATCCCAAGGCAGGGGACTTTGGGGCCCCAGTGATAGTAGACCCATTGACTGTGAAGAGAGTTTGGGGTGGAGGGATAGAGGGCATCGCGGAAAAGATTTAAATTCATTTTTCTCCACATTAAGTTTTAGGAGACGAGAAGAGAAGGAGGAGGATATGGAAAATAGACAGTCTGGGATCCAGGAGAGCAGAGAGTTAATATCTGGGCCGGAGATTTAGAGTTGGGTGTCGTTGGAAAGCCATGTGATGCTATGAGCCTACCACTCAAATGTAGATAGAAAGAGTACGAGCCCGATGCCCCCGGGGAGACACCAAAAAGGGGGCGGCGAGGGGAGGAGGGGGGGTGCGAGATGAGAGATGCGAATGCCCATCATGAGGTATAGGGGATCCAGGAAAGGGCAAGTCTGTAATGCCGAGGTTGGGGGGGGAATTGTGCGGGGGGAATGGTCGACAGTGTCAAAGGCAAAGGACAAGTCTAGGGGGAGAAGGACAAAATAATGACATGAGACTTTAGCAGTTACTTGGTCATTGTTGGTCTTGGTTAGGGTGGTTTCGTTGTTTGTTGCATATAGATCATGGGTTCCAGAGAGCTCCAGGGAAAAAAATGAGGGAGAAGGGTAAGGGGAAAGTGTTTTTGGTGAAGGGGGTTAAAGAATTTGTAGGGGTGTTTTTATTTAAAAGGGAGAAGCAATAGTGGTAATGTACTGAGGAGGCCCTGGGTTAGGGGATACAGGTGCTTTTCAATAAATTAGAATATCAGCCAAAAGTTATTTTATTTTCAGTAATTCAATTCAAAAGGTGAAACTCAAAATTGAAATTTTTTTAATGTTTTTTTTATATTAATCTTGAAGATTATGGCTTACAGCCAAGGAAAAACCAAAAGCCCTTGTCTCAAAAATTTAAAAATTATATAAACCAACTTTAAAAAAAAATTTTTGGAACACAGAAATGTTGGCCCAAAAAAAAAGTTTTGCATAGTAAATGCCCCCCCAACTTGGTTGGGGGTCCTTTTTTCATGAATGATTGCTTAATGTGGCATGGGGAAGGGGCTTTTAATGGCATGCAAGGTTTTTTTGGGAAACCCAGGTTGCCTTTTTAGCGCCTTTAGCTCATCTGCATTGTTGGGTGGTATTTTTCATCTTTTCTAAACTTTCCAAATAGATTCTCTATAGGGTTTAAGGTCTGAAAATTTTTTGGGCCAATCAAGAACTTTTACAGGGGGTTAATAAACCGGGTACTGATTTTTTGGAGTGTGGAAGGGGCCAAGCCCCTGCTGGAAAAATGAAAATTCCATCTCCAAAAATTTGTCGGCAGGGGGGAAGCTAAGTCTCTAAAATTTCCGGGTAGACGACTGCGCTGATTTGGTCTTGATGAAAAAAATTGACCTACACCACAATGACAGGTCCCAAACCATCACTGATTTTGAAAACTTCCACAAAACCTCAACATTTGGGATTGTGTTTCTCTACTCTTCCTCCAGACTCTGGGACCAAATGAAATACAAAATTTACTTTCATTTGAAAACAACACCTTGCATCACTGTGCAACAGTCCAGATCTTCTTCTCCTTGGCCCAGGTAAGACGCTTCTGGCGTTGTCTATGGGTTGATTGGCTACACAAAGGGAACATTTTTGTACCCCTGTTCGGATATTTCTGTGTGTGGTGGCTCTTAAAGAGATCCACAGCATCCACTTTTTGTGAATCTCCCCAACTTTTTTAAATGGCCTTTTCTTAAAAACCCCCTTATAAAGGGCTGTGGTTATCCCAGTTTCTTGTGCCCCTTTTCCACCAAAAACTTTTTCCTCCCCTCAACTTTCCACTAAAAGCTTTGATACAACATTCTGTTTTTTTAAATGAAACCCTTTTGGCTTTTCCTTCCTTGTGGAGTGTGCAATGATTGCCTTTTTGGGGCTCTGTCAATCACAGTTTTCCCCATTACTGTGGCCTACTGAAACCCGAAAGGGAACCTTTTTTAAAATGCCCTTTGGAAATCTTTGCGGTTTTTGGTTAATTATTCTAATTTTTGAGAAAATTACTTTTGGTGCATTGGGTGTAACATAATCAAAGTTTAAAATAAATAAACCTTAAAAGTTCACCTTTTTGTAATGACTCAAAGTAATAATAGTTTAACTTTTTGAATTGAAATTACTAAAAAAATTTTTTATTTAGAAGCATCTGTAGCCCCAGCAGCCCGGGGGGCAGAGAGGGGTTTGCAGGTTAGAAAATAAATGTTTTGGTTGGGTTTTTTAGTTGGAAAGGATTGATGGTGGGGGAAAAGGTTGTGGCATGGACAGATGAAGGGGAAATGCATGAGAGATGAAAAGGGTCATTGCCCCGCAGTGGGGTTTTGGGAAAAGGCAATTAGTTTTCAGAAAATGGGGGGGGATAATGAAGGACAGAAAAACACAAATATGCAAAAAAAATAACACTAAACCATTAAATAAAACAGATTATTAAAATGCTAATAAAAAAAAAACCCTTGTCAAAAAAAATCAAACCCTCAAAATTTTAAAGATATTTTACAAAAAGTTTTCCCCAACAAAAGAATTTAAAATTAAAATTGGTATGATAGTGTTTAAGCCTAAGGGGGCGGTGGGCAAATTGAAAATCCACCACGCCTCATGGGAGAAAAGCTTCTTTTGTAAATCACCACCTTTAAAAGAACGCACAATCTTTTCAATACCTATAACTGATAATGCCATTAAATCTCCACCATGCTTTTCAGAGAAGTGATGTGATACCGCCGAAGACTTGAAAGTAAGTGGACGAATTGCATCGGAAAGATGTCGTCTCACTCTGATTTTTAGAGGACCAGTCGTGCAGCCCACATACTGTAAATGACAAGTTTGACAGCTAAATTAAATAAACTACAAATTTAGAGTTGCAGTTAATATTGGTTTTAATATCAAAACTCCTGCCATTACTGAAAGAGATAAATTTGTTGGTCTTTTAGACATAATTGCAGGCTGTGCAAATTGAATGCTCATATTTAAAAAAAAACTTTCATCTCCAACCAAGTATTAACCCCTTAACGACCCTGGACGTATGAGTACGTCCCAGGGTCGCTAAGGAGCTTTGCAGAGGGATCGCTCTGTGATCCCGCCACACAGCCGCCGGGTGTTATTGCCTAATTGCAGCTAACACCTGCCGGTTTCAGCGCGGGGTGGCGGCGGCGCCCACCCACACTGTTTAACCCCTTAGATGCCGCAGGAAAGATGGCTGTGGCGTCTAAATGAATGAAAAACGGTGCCGCGCACAATTCTTCACTCCGGGCGGGACATCAGCAGTGAGATCACTGAGTTGCAATCGGTTAACATGGCAGCGGGAAGCCTTGCGAAGGCCTCCATTGCTGCCATGTTTCGAGTTTCCCCACTTCCGGCCCCAGGTACCAAAACATGACGGAAGCCCTACATGTTTGGTATTGCTGGATGTGTATTAAGATTGATCGCCGTAAAAGTAAAACACCCGCAAACATGGCGCAAGTATGTTTTTTTCAAAACTTGTCCCATTTGGAATTTTTTTGCAGTTTCCCAGTATATTCTATAGTACAGTGAAAAACACAATAAGAAAGTACATCTTGTCCCGCAAAATAAAAGCCCTCAAAGGTCTAAGTAGGTGAAAAAATAAAAAAGTTATGGCTCTGGGAAGATGAGGATGGAAAAACGAACGTGTCAGCAACAAAAAATGCAAGGTCCTTAAGGGGTTAATGTTTACATTTTTAGGTGATAATAATCTGGGAGACAGAAGAGAACCTAAAATTGGATCCCTACGAGACACAAATCTTGTATTATGTTGCAGTATTCTCTTTATTTTCGAATTGACAAACAATAAAGGTAAATGTGTCTTTATAATTTGAACTATTTGTGTGTATTGTCTGCTGTTACAACGTGTACTAAAAGTAATGTTGTTGCTTATATCCTTCCTTTTCCGATTTGTATTTTTTATTAGATTCCTCCTGTCCATAGCAGCCGTTTCCAAAGTGCTTTGTGCATAAACCGCGTTGTTTGAATCTAATGCACGACTCCTTTTGTATAAATTGAAACTGAGCCTTATCAGTAGAATTCCTTTTAAGTCTACACATCTCACCTACTGGGATATTATCCAAAACGTGTTTTGGGTGGCATGAGGAGGCCTGTAAAACAGAATTCCCGGCAGCTGTTTTTTTTGTATGGTTTGACCTGAACAGATTGTCCTGCGGTACCTGTTGTTAAAGTGACATCAAGATAATCGATAGACTGATCATGACTTTGTTAGGTGAAACGTACATTTTTTGTGTTGCTATTCAAATATGTAACAAATTCTCTTATTAGATCGGTGGGGACAATCCAAATCAATAATAAATCATCGCTATAACGGCAATACCAATAGATATTACACGAAAAAATATTATCCTTGCCAAACAGATACATGTCCTCAAAAGAGGACATGTATATGGCTGCCAAAGAGGAGGAGAACCTGGCTCCCATTGACACCCCACATTTCTGCAAAAAAAAATTACCATCAAACATAAAAAAATTGTGATGGTTCATCCGTCAACCTCTTAGTGGTTACCTCTTCGTGTTTATCCCGCGGGGTCATGGATAAATTCTTCACGCCGGCAAGGGCATAAAGCAAAAGAAAAACCCCCCAAAAGGCAAGCACCTCTGTTCATCTCCGGTCGACCCTTCAAACAAAAAGAACTTTCCATCCGCCTCTAGACCCGAGCTGCTAGACACACCCACCCCGGGTCTCCCCCAGTCAGGGACATGGACCAGTTTTCCCTATTCAAGGGTCTCCCACTCCCATTCAAAACCATCCTCCCACTGGACACTTGCAACGCCGCAATTGCGAAAGAAGTCACATTTGATAATCCTCTACGGGGAACAAAAAGATTGACGCCTTCCAGACCTCGGTCAACCAAAACCCCTTGCCCAAATGGAAAGTTTAATCAAGACCGAATTGGAGACCCGACCGACCTCGTGAGACGGTACCTCCCAACTTCATCAAGATGTTCTTCCCACGCCCCCCAGCTCCAACAACTCCAGGATAAATTGATGACTGGAAACCGTATCCCGGAGCAACTTGCGTTTGGGGAATTCCTGAACAACAAGGGGAGAGGACTTGACCAACTTCGTAGCTTTGGATTTTCCGGCTGCCTGAACGTCACATTTCCTCAAGTGCTCCTTTGACAGAGCGGTCCACGCTGGCCCCACACCACAAAAGAATCAAAGGGCCTCCGCCCAACGATTGCCAAGTTTTTTCACTATGTAACTAAAGAAAACACCTTTGGGGCCTATCGCCAAACAAAGGTCCTTGGAGTGCCGGTCCAAAATATTGATCTTCCAACTTTTCACTTCAGTCACCCTTTCCCGTAAGCTCTTCACTCTGTCTGTAGAAGTCGGTGGAAAAACATATTAATTTCAGCTATGTACCCAGCAAAAAAAAAGTCATGACGAGACATGCTACTTTCTTTACGGATCCAGCGGCCGCCAGACTGCCTCCTGCGGGATGCTCCTTACAAGAGGGAAAAGAACAACTACTTAAAGGAGGGACCCTCTGATCTCCCCTCTTTAGTTTACTTGTCATAATGTTCTGTTTTCCCTGTTTTCTTGTTTTTGTTTTTCTTTATGTTTCTTTTGAGTTTTTCACTATTTCTTTTTCTTCATTTCAGGCTCTAACTACTTTCCCTCCGGGGGTGCGCGAGTCTCCTCCTGTTTACTACAGTCCGGTTCGCCTGCTCCGGGGAGGGGTCGATGGGCCTACATGCTACCTCCTATCAAGATGTCTCCACGAGGGGGGATAGATGGTACTGACCCTTCCTATTTGACCTCCAGGGCCACCCCACGACAACTCAAAATTTATTCTTGGGAACGTAGGGCTTTTTTCCAATTAAGCAAAACGAGATGATAAACCAAAAACAACCCCCCACTAACTTTCCCCCAGGAGACCCATTGGCGGGAGGGGAGGGGTGTGATTGAGGGCTCCATGGGTTGGCCACTGCATCTCGGCAAATTTTTCTAGGAAAAATCAAGGGGGTGTGGCGATTCTTTTTAAGCAACTGTTTAGCTATCAAATTTTGGATAAGTCGGTATCCGAGGGCCGTTACTGTAGTTGGTTTGCGGGTTGCGGATACAGCATATTCACTCCTGAATGTTTATGCTCCCAACTCCTCAAAACCCCCAAAATTTTTTTTTCGAAACTTTGTGATTTCCCGCTCTCCAAGCCTACTGAAATCTTATAATTGCTGGGGATTTCAACGCTGCCTCCCCTATCTGGATAGGTCATCTTCCCTACCATAACTATCGCCCATGCAAAGTTTAATACACAATGCAACAACTCACTTTGTGAACCTTGGGGGATAAAACATAAACAGATGATTACACCTTCTTCTCGGGCAGTTCAAAACAATTCTCACGTTTTGACTTCTTCTTAGTCTCCTTTTCACTTTTCCAAAATTTTTAAAAAACCCATATACTACCATACTATTTCGGATCATGCCCCTATTCACTGTGCCTGCAATGGACGTTCCATGGACAGAGACAGGAACGGCGTTTTCCCATCAATTTGGGAAACCCCAAACTTCCTTTCTTTTTGGATGTAAATTTGGAAAAATTCGTCGATATCTTCACATTCCCGGGTTTCTCTCTCTCTTCTCCAACTCCAAGGGGGGTTATGCGGGTCATGTAGGGAATGTTTCTCTGATGCGAAAGCGAGCAGACAGGCGTAACAAATTACACGTAGTCTTCGGGAAACCCCAAAGGGACTTTTTTAGCGCACCCCTAATTCACACAAGCGGCTATTTGGGGAACCAAACGTTTTCTGGATGCCCTTTACCCCTTAGCAGGCTAAATGGCAATTAGAAATACGAAAAACCCTTTTTTCCTTTGGGGGGAGGACGGTAGGCTTTGGCACCCCCTTACAAAACCCCCACTCTTCGAAAAAATTTCATTCTTAAATACCCCACCCCCACACGGCCAGGTTTAACTGAATTTAAGGCCATAATAAAGCTTTTCTGGCTTTCTATACTGATTTATACCAGGAACGGCCATACACCCCACCACGGGGTTTTTAAATAATCTTACTCAGCCCCCTAAAAAAAAACTGATCGGGGGGGAAACATTTATGGGCCCCTATTTCCACAAGAGGTTAGAAAACACATTAAAAATTGAAAAACAATAATCGCCAGGCCCAGACGGTTTTTTCCGGAGTATTATAATTTTACGGGATCTCGGTCCCCAAACCTGACAGATCTCTATAATGACATATATTGCAATAACACTCCGGTGGAGCATTCAGAACCCGAAAGTGTTATCCTTAACCCCGGGAAAAAGGGTCCAAAGGATGTGGGTTCTTACCCCCAAATCCCTCCTCAATACTGACTATAAAATATTACCACAAACTAGCTAATAGAATACAGGACTTCCCCCACAGCCCGACTCCAACCAGCTGGGGTTTGTGAGGGGGGCGACACCACTCGGGGTATCCGACAGCAATTGCGGGGACAAACGCTGCTTCCAACCCTAGCCTTCCCCCACTACTATGCTTCTCGGCTTAGACGCCGAGAAGGCCCTTGACCCAATCTTGGCAATTTTTAAACACCTCTTTGAGGTAAAGGGCTTCGGGAACACCTTTCTTTATTACTTGTTTGGTTTGCAAACTAAGCTTCTACAAATTTTAAATTAATGATTTTTAAACTCACCGCGCATTTCTCATCCGTGGACAGACAGGGGTTCCCTTTTTCCCCCCCCCGTTACCTTGCGCTTACCCTTTCCTACCATTTACAAACTGGGGGGGATTTTAAGGATTATGTTGCAGACAGAAATTCTTTATCACATTTGCGATACCTCGCTTTTTTTCTCGCAACCACGAGACACTCTTGCTCAATTATTGGCGGAGGTGAAAAAAATTGTGATGTAACAAAAATTCAAGCTAATACAAAAAATTCCCCGTTTTTGTGGGAAAAACCACTATCGCAACACAGCTACGCTTGTTTGTGAATACAGATACAAAAACCCAAATTTCGCCCACAATAACCCAGATTCCCCCCGGCCAAGATAAAACCTCCTAAGGGGTACCCAACTTTTTGGGACACGCAAAACCCCGGGAGGGCTGTATTTAAGGTTTAACTGCCCTAGGCACAAACCCAATAAACGCCCCAATACCACGCCCCGTTCCCCAATCAAGCCACCCCTTTTACAAAAGCCACACCACTACACCCAGTAAGGGGTCTAAAGAAAGCTAATTGAAGGGAGCCAGGGCCCCCCCTTTTGATGTTATGTAGCCGGGCCTCCTTTAAAATTTAGGGACAGGGCCTCCTTTAGATGTTAGGGAGTAGTGCCCTCCTTTAGATTTAGGGACCAGGGCCCCCCTTTGGGGGGGTTAGGTAGCCAGGCCCCCCCCTTTTGGGGGGGTTTTTGGAAACCGGGCCCTATTTGGAGGTTAGGTACCCCAAAGGGCCCCCTTTTGGAGGTTAGGGAGCCAGGGCCCCCCTTTAGATTTAGGTAGTCAGGGGCCCCCTTTTGATGTAGGGACCAGGGCCTCCTTAAGATTTGGGACCAGGGGCCTCCTTTAGATGTTTGGTAGCAGGGGCCCCCCATTTTTAGATGTTATGTAGGGCCCGGGCCCCCTTTAGATGTTAGGTAGTCAGGGCCCCCCCTTAAAATGTTAGGTAGTCAGGACCCTCCTTTAAGTTAAGGTAACCAGGGCCCCCCTTTGAGTTATTAGTCAGGCCTCCTTAGATGTTAGGGATAGTGCCCTCCTTTTGATTTAGGGAGCCAGGGCCCCCCTTTTGAGGTTAGGTAGCCCGGGGCCCCCCTTTGGGGGTTTGGTACCAGGGGCCCCCCATTTGGAGTTTTTCCCGGCCCCCTTTGGGTTAGGTAGCCAGGGCCCCCCTTTTAGAGGTTAGGTAGCTGGGTGGGCCCCCTCACCATACTCCCCCTCCCCATTCCCCCCCTCCCCCCCCCCTCACCTTTAAACAAATACACCCCCCCACAATTTCCCCCCGCCCTCCCCTCTCTCCCTCCCCCTCCTCCCCATCCCCTCCCTCTCCCCCCTCCGATTCACTTAGCTATCCTGAAGAGCGGGAGGCCTCGGTCGTCTTCTCTGTGGCGCCGTCCGTGCGCTGCTGAGGAGTGGGATGGCCACGCTGCTCCTCTCTCTCTGTTCCCGGCCGGCAGCTTCCGCTCTTCAGTGGCGGGCGCGCGCTGTTAGGGAGAGGAGGAGGGGCAGCGCAGCCCCCTCCTTCCCAGCAGCGCACCTTGCCACTGAAGGGACAGGCAGCATCAGCGCAACTTGCTGATGATGTCTGTCATTACAACAGAGCGCTGGAAGGGAGAAGCAGTATGTCCCTACCGGAGCTCTGTTGTCCGCTGCCGCTCTGCAAAAGAAAAAAAAAACAACAGGGAATCCCGTAGAACGGCGCTGCCACCAATGATAGTCACTAGTGGCCGCAACCTTCCACAACCCTCCCCCCCTCCCGCACCGCTCCGACCACTGGGGGGGTGGGCGGGTGCCCGGAGGAAAAAAGTTGGGAAAAAAAACACAGAAAAAACAGAAAAAAAATAAACTCCTGCTGCCGTGCCGCCCCCTAACAGGTGCCGCCCTAGGCACGTGCCCACGGGTGCCTAGTGGGAAATACGGCCCTGTACCCAGGTATTTATACTACTAAGGGCTGCAACTGAGAATCGAGCCACCGTTTAAAGAACCGATGCCTGAGACGATGGGTCAAAACACAGAGGGAAACTCCCCCTTATGTATCTTTGGCAGTGCATGGTATATAGGAGTGACTGGATTCCTAGGTAACATTCTATCGGCAGTCGCACGAGTAAACACCCCCATATACACTCCCTGATCTAAAGTAGCTTTTTCTGTATTACGTTTGTTTTCAGTTTGTACTTTTACCCCCTAAATTGTAAAGTGCTGCGGAATATGTTGGCGCTATATAAATAAAGATTATTATTAATTCCATGGTGCTACATAATGGTGAATTCTGGTATTACTGTATATACTCGAGTACAAAAAAATGTGCTGAAAAATCCCTCCTCGGCTTATACTCGAGTCACTGTCGGCGCTCGGCGCTGCAATGGCCCAGGCACTGGCAGAGATCCATCAGCTGTATGTGACTCCTCAGGGATCGCACATAGCTGAATCCCGAGGTCAGCCCACAGCTTCCATGGCTTGGGCACTGCTGACGATCTCTTCCCCTGTATGCGACTCCTCTGGGAGCGCATACAGGAGAAGATACCACTGTGGAGCAGAGAGCGAGAACTTCCTGCTCCGCAGTGGACTCCGAAAGGCCGCAGACTTGCCCTCTGTGCCGTGAAGAAGACAGAGTGCCTGGGAGTTGGAGCAGCGAAGGATAGAGGTACTTTTTTTTTTTTTTTTTTTTTAACCCTGCCTATAACTGCCTATACCTGCTATGGGGGAAATATACCTGCCTATAACTGCCTATACCTGCCTATGGGGGGACATACACCTGCCTTTAACTGCTGTGGGGGGCATATACCTGCATATGGGGGACATGTACCTGCCTATATTTGCCTAAAGAGGGACATACACCTCCTTCTAAATGCCAATGGGGGACATATACCTGCCTATACCTTTCTATGGGGGACATATACCTGCCTATGAGAGACAATTAAACTTTCTATACCTGCCTATGGGGTTATTAAACTGCCGATGGGGGACATTAAACTGCCTATACCTGCCTATGGGGGACATTAAACTGTCTATGGGGGACGTTAAACTGTCTATGGGGACATTAAACTGCCTACAACTGCCTATGTAATTTTATTGGTATCCATATTTATTTTTTAAATGTACCAGTAGCCGCTGCATTTTCCACCCGAGGTTTTTTGTGGCAAAAATAGGTTTCTCGGCTTATACTTGAGTATATACAGTAATTCATCTTCACACTTAGAACGGCCACACTTTGAACAGGGCTACAGGCGACCATAGGATCTGAATGAGCTGAACAAATGACTTTACTTAACTTGAGAAAGAGGGTTGATCCCTTGAAACGTTGCATCATTGCGGCGTTCACCCGGCCGGTTGTCCATGCTACTCCTGTCCTACAAAATGCAGTGAAGCGCTACTAAGGTATTTACCTGTTATGCAACCTACGTCTACTAGTCTTTTGACTGATACAGATGCGATGCTTTTATTGATTGTATGAAAGTATGTCGTTTTTGGAATAAAGAAGAATAATTTTCCTAATATATGGGGCATACAGTACACCCTGCAATTAGGTGGGGTTTTTGGGAGTCGTGCTGATTGTTACGGTCATTACTCGCGCCGCGGATAAGTGACATGTCACTTATCTCCCCGGGCGTACAATACGATCGTATTGTATGCCCGGGGAGAGGAGGCGTAAGCCATAGTTCTCTATAAGAGCCGTGGATTACCGTAATTTCGCATCTGGCTCGTATTAGAGTGCAAATATGACGCAAAATGTGACCGTGTAAACATAGCCTAACAGTGATACAGTTAATAGACCTTAGAGTTAATAAAAAAAAAACACTTGACCCACTAAAAAACAAGCCCCCAAAGGGATACAGCTATAGAAGCCTTTTGGTTTGTTTTATTGGGTCAAGTTGTATTTTTCTATTAATACCACTTTAAGGTCAAATAACATAGATAGGTAGGTAGATAGATAGATAGATAGATAGATAGATAGATAGATAGATAGATAGATAGATAGATAGATAATAGATAGATAGATAGATAGATAGTTCACAGAAAATCAGCAGCACTTCCCAAAATGATGCAATTTAAGTGGGGTGCCAGCAAAAAAAATGGGACTCTCGGCAAGGAGACCACTCAAACATAAATAGAGACTCACGGTAGCAAATTTTAAAGTGATGAAAGTGAATTTATTCCCACATAGTAAAGACACAGCGTTTCGGCTCCCTCACAGAGGGGAAATGGCGCTATGAGGGAGCCAAAACGTCGTGTCTTTACTATATGGGAATAAATAAATTCACTTTCATCACTTTAAAACTTGCTACCGTGAGTGCCGCAATTTTTTCTCTATTTAGATAGATAGATAGATAGGATTTGTCTTTTTACGCACACGCACACACATGTGTACATGCACACTCGGCTCAACAGTCCTTATCTGGCCAGAATAATCTGCATCTACACAATAAGGATGAGGCCACACAAGCGGCCAGAACCATACCCCCACCCAACTACCACTGGCCACATGAGTTTACTGGTTTCTTGGGCGGCCATTGATGGACGCATCGGGTCATCTCTTGTGGCTATATCATAGCAGTGATGAAATCAAACAATTCAGTTCCACCCTTAGGATGTGTAGAAGCAAATTTTTCTTCTACCTATTAAAACATTTTAACCTTTTGTTCACTGCAACACATTAATATCAAACTGTCAGTCATTCCCACAACTGCACCTGGATACTTGATATATTCATGTAAAACCAGTACATTCCAGGTCAGAAATGGACATAAATATCATACTGAGATTACGCCTTAGGGTAAAGGAGCTGAAAGTGACAAGAATTAAACTGATATTTTAAACTATACTGACATGCAGCCTCATTGATATATTTCTATTACTGCAGTTACACATAATGCATGGAAATGTATTCTGCTGCAGAGCACTTTATCCTTCAAGACATCCAATGCATTTATTTAGACAAGTAAAGTGTGAGCATTACTAATGTAAGAGCTTATATTATCTTGTATTACATATATTTACCCCTTGTACTTAGATATACTCTCTCTTACCTTCTCTAGGGTAAACTTTATAGCTCAATTTTCTGATACAAATCTCCAAGCTCCCTACATGTACACACGCTCAGACTGACCCACAGGGAAGCAGGGAAAACCCCTGGCGAGCCCCTGGATGTAGTGGGCTCTAGTCATGGCAGGCATGGGACTGCTTTTCAGAGAGAAATGCAGCGGATGGGGGACAGAAATCAAGACTCATTTGCAATATATGTAGTCATGTACAGTAGCTTTAAGATGTGCCCCAAGAATCGGCTCCACCTGTGAACCCAAGAATCAACTCCCATGGTGAACCCCAAAAATCATCTCCACTGATAAACCCCAAGAACCAACTACACTGGTGGGCCCAACAATCAACTGCACTGGTAGGCCCCAAAGATCAATTCCCATGGTGAACCCCAAAAACCAACTCCACTGGTGAGTCCCAAGAAACCACTCCCATAGTGAACCCCAAAAATCAACTCCACTGATGAACCCCAAGAATCCATTTCACTGGTGGGCCCAATAATCAACTCCACTGGTGGGCCTCTAGAATCAGGGTCACCGATAGGCAAGTACTGGGGGTACTGCTGTATGGGGCCCGGGCTGAATTGTGAAACAAGGGACCAGGTAGTGGTGAGGGCCTATCGCGACCCCAGTAATAGTGACCTGGGAAGCGGTGCAATGAAGTGACCTCATCGTGCCGCTGCGTCTCCTCAACCTCACCGCCTAGTCACTCTGCATAGGCTGTGTAGCCAAGGAGCTGCCGGAAGAGCATCCCCGCGCTGGCAGCGTGATGACATCACACCACCAATGTCGGGCAGAAGAGGAAGCCGCTCAACCGGGTAAGGAGGTAAGTAAGTAAGTATCATTGTTATTGTTTTTATTGGCGCTTTTTATACCTGTCTAACTGAGGGGACCTATATATATATATATATATATACCTGCCTAACTGAGGGGACCTATATGCCTGCCTAACTGAGGGGACCTATACAGTGGGGAAAAAAAGTATTTAGTCAGCCACCAATTGTGCAAATTCTCCCACTTAAAACAATGAGAGAGGCCTGTAATTGACATCATAGGTAGACCTCAACTATGAGAGACAAAATGAGACAACAAATCCCGAAAATCACATTGTCTGATTTAGAAAGATTTTATTTGAAAATTATGATGGCAAATAAGTATTTGGTCAATAACAAAAGTTAATCTCAATACTTTGTTATATATCCTTTGTTGGCAATGCCAGAGGTCAAACATTTTGTCAGGATCCATTTAGCTGGGCAGCCTTCCGTTCAACGCCTGGCAAGGTTTAAACCGCCTGGGTCCACACCCTGGAAGAGGTGCTGCCCGGGAGCACAGGAGTGACAGCTCTGCAACCTCTCCCAACAGAGGGTGTGTCATTCAGGCCAACCAGAGGGCCCAGATGCCGCACCAATCAGCTGCTGGGGCGGTGTCCGGGCAGACCTTTTAAACCTGCTCAGTTCTGTCAGGCATTGCCTGCGAAAGGATTCCCCTTGTGTTTTCCCTGTGCTTCTTCATATTGCGTTCCTAGTATTTGACCTCGGCTTGCTTCTTGACCACGGTTCTGTCCTCCGTCTCTGTACTGCGTTACCACCCGTGTTTAACCCTTGGCTTGTTCTCCGTTACTCTTCTGGTTTCCAATTGTGGCTTTGACGTTTCCGACCATTCCAAACCGGACTGTTCGACTCTGCTTTCCCCTGACAGCCCCGCACTTGTAGCGTAGGGGTTGTTGTCCAGTTGGGGTCTTTCGCCTAGGGCAGCACGCCAGGTAGGTAGGGACAATGGGCTGGGTGGCAGTCAGGGCCCACTGCACCTTTTCTGACTTGACACATTTTCTGTATGTCTTCACAAGGTTGGCACACACTGTTGTTGGTATGTTGGCCCATTCTTCCATGGTGATCTCCTCTGGAGCAGTGATATTTTGGGGCTGTCGCTGGGCAACACGGAATTTCAACTCCCTCCAAAGGTTTTCTATGGGGTTGAGATTTGGAGACTAGCTAGGCCACTCCAGGACCTTGAAATGCTTCTTTTTAAGTGGGAAAACTTGCACAATTGGGGGCTGACTAAATACTTTTTACCCCACTGTATATACCTGCCTAACTGAGGGGACCTATATATATATGCCTAATTGAGGGGACCTTTGCATACCTGCCTTACTGAGGGGACCTATACACGCCTACCTAACTAAGGGGTCCTATACACCTACCTTGCTGAGGGGACCTACAGTGCTACCTGAGGGGACCTATGCACCTACCTAACTGAGGGGATCTATAGATCTTCCTATCTGAGGATGCAGGTGAGGGGAACACACTTGTTGCACTGTAGTCAGGTGAGGAGAGCACATAGTTTGCTGCTTTAACTCTTTACTTTCCTGTCGGGTTTTGCTCATGCAGAACTTTCTGTCCAACTTTTTACATTTACAGAAAGTTTTGCAGGATGTATGGTTTTCTCTACTGAAGGGCGACCTACCTAATCTAGCTAACTTCCTACGCTAATTGTGGCCAGAGGCAAGGTTTGATAGGGGTTCGCTTGAATGACAATATACTGCAGTACACAAGTACCATAGTATATTATCCTAGTGATCCCTTGTAGAAATACCCAGGTGAGACAGGGAAAAAAAAGATTTAAAAATACATTTTTAAATGTTATCGCTGTAAAAAAAAATGTCAGAATTGTGTCTGTGTCAATCACCTCACTTTTGCTATAAAATTGGAATTAAAGTCATAAAATGGAAAATGATATAAATAAAAACCCTAACCCCATAACAACCTATCCCTGACACAGCTTATCTGACAGAAAGAGGTTATTGGTCTAAGAAAAAACTGGCAAAACACATTAAACACTCTTTATAAATCTGGTATCGATGGAATTCCACTGATCCACAAAATAAAAATAAATTAATATCACATAGTAAGGGCTTGTTCACATGACGTTTTGGATCCGTTTTGGATGCGTTTTACGGATCCGTTTTTAACCTGCGAAAACTGGATGCAAACTGCATCCAAAAAGCGGATCCAGAAAACGCAACAGCTGATCCTTTTTTGGATGCTAATTGGATGCGTTTTGCATGCGTTTTGCGGATCTGTTTTTTGGATGCGTTTTTTCCAAGCTTTATTTAACTCACCCTATCAAACCGCAACTTAAATATAATATAACCTATCACTGACCAAGAAAAAAACCCTTTTTTTTACCTAGTGTCAATCAACTGTACATACACCTATGATTTTAGAACCCGCCGCCCCCTATTTTTTATTTTTTTTTTTTTAAATCAACCAATAGTTTTCAAACCCACCCCATGTAAATGAATTAATAACAATCATTTATAAACTAAATCATTTAAACTAAATATATATTTAGTATACATATATATATTTATATAAATATACATTTATATACTATTATATACATTTATAATATTATATACATTTATATTACATATAAATACTATACAAAAGTATATTTATATATATATATATATATATATATATATATATATATATATATATATATATCTCTAAATATACTATTACATACATTTATATATATATGTGTGTGTGTATATAATATATATATGCATATATATATGTATATAATTAATAGATTTATATAAATATATATTTATATACATTTATAAACTAAATATAACCCAAACATAATATTCAAATTTTATATTTAATTTAAATCCGATGCGTTTTACGGATGCGTTTTTGGCATCGAAAAGCGGATCCAAAACGCACCCAAATGTATGCTGCGCTTTTGGATCCGTTTTCAGGATGCCAAAAGCGCACTCCATTATTTCCTATGGGGATTTCTCTTGCGTAAAACGCAAGAAGAAATTGACATGTCAATTCTTAAAACGGATCCGAAAAGCGGATCGCGAAAAGCGCATCGGCGATCACTCTTGTGAACAACGATGCGCTTTTGCCATTGAAAGCAATGTTAATCACATTGACAATTGTTAGATCCGTTTTGCGAATCCGTAAAACGGATCCGTAAAACGGATCACAAAAACGTCGTGTGAACAAGCCCTAAGTTTCCATAAAAATAAACCACAACAATGAGTTATTTCCCCGTTCACCCTATGTTTTTGTTGTTGTTTTTTTTTTATTTCTTTGGGTGGGGGGGGTGGTCCAGACACTTTGGCTATATGGGGCCCTGAAATTCCTGATGGTGGCACTGCCTAGAAACAAATCCATTGGTTACCCCAAAAAATTAACTCCACTGGTGGGTCCCAAGAATCAGCTCCGCTGGCAGGCTCCAAAAATTAACTCCACTGGTGGGCCCCAGGATTCAACTCCACAACTCCACAGATGACCCCCAGGCACCCCAGTCTGACACTCCACACACAAAAAATTAAATTCTGTTTGCAGCCACTATTATCTTACTACATACTATGAATACATTGAATGCAAGACAACAGTATGCAGTAATTTCCTAAATTTCAGATACTAGAAGCTGTAAGCAGACCGAATTTTATCATTAAAGGGGTGTCCGGGCGCTGCTGTGGCCTGTGCGCTGTCAGCGGTTTTCGCAGCTGTATGCGACACCTGGGAGCGCATACGCTGACTCTCCGGTCCGCGTCGGTGTCGGGCACTGCTGTGGCCCGGGCACCGGCGGGGATCGCTTCGGCTGTATGCGACTCCTCCCGGAGCACATACAGCGGAACACTCTATTGCGGAGCAGACTTGCGACCTTCCGGAGTCTCCGGCACAGGCAGTGTGTGATGTCATCACGCTGCCTGCGTGGCCTGATGACATCACCAGCCTGTGCCAGAAGACCAGGAGTCAGAGGTAAGCGAGGGAGTGAGGTGAGTACTTGCTTTTTTTAATAAGCCTTATCTATACCTGCCTATGAAGGGACCTATACCTGCCTATACCTGCTATGGGAGACATATACCTGCCTATGAGGGGACCTATACCTGCCTATACCTGCTATGGGTGACCTATACCTGCCTATGAGGGGACATAAACCTGCCTATTGCCTGCATATACCTGCCTATGAGGGGACCTATACCTGCCTATACCTGCTTAGGGGGACATATACCTTCCTATGGGGGACATACCTGCCTATACCTGCTATGGGGACATATACCTGCCTATGAGGGACATATACCTGCCTATACCTGCTATGGGGGACATATACCTGCCTATACCTGCTATGGGGGACATAAACCTGCCTATACCTGCTATGGGGGACATATACCTGCCTATGGGGGGACATATACCAGCTATGGGGGAAATATAAGTGCCTATGGGGGACATACCTGCCTATACCTGCTATGGGGGACATATAGCTGCCTATAAGGTAACATATACCTGCCTATACCTGCTATGAGGACATATACCTGCCTATAATTCACACCATACATATACATCATACATATACACCATACATATACACCATACATGTACTTAATATTTTGGTTCCGACTTACATACAAATTCAACTTAAGAACGAACCTACAGTCCCTAATCCATATGTAACCTGGGGACTGCTTATATTGAATTCTGCATCCAAATCAGTCATGATAACATACACCTATCCTGCGAATATATGACCAGAGCATGTAATAACCAATCAACCTTTACTCCTCAGAGGAGGAAAGTGCTCAATTGCATTGCATGTAGGACATGTGCAAGGAGTAGGTACAGTGGCACCTGTCTAGGCCCCCTAAAACTCATGGGGTCCAAGTGAAAGGGAACCTGTCAGGTGGTTTATGTTGTCCTACCTTAGCGTAGGATACGATTGAAGAGGAGAAGCTAAGCTCCCTAATATAAAATATTATTTGAAGCAGGTGTAAAAAGCAGAGTAAAACCTGATAGAGAAAGTGAAAGTACTGCTCACCCCACCCCATTCCACATACAGCGATTGACAATTTGTTCTGTACAGACACTGAAACAGGGAAAGCTGTCATCCACTGTATGTGGGCGGGATAAGCAGTACTTAACTTTTTTCTTTTAGTTATCCTATCAGTATTTTCTGTGCTTTTTACTCAGTAATCCTGCTCCAAATCATCACAGAGCTCAGTACCTCTGACATCGTGGTACCTCGAGTCCTCGATGTCAGAATGTGCAATTAAATTTTACTTTTGTATGGAGATAGCAAGGGTCTAGCGCTTTCGATAATAATAGTGATGGCAGTGCTGAATAAAATAAGGGATATTATCCCAAATAGGGTTTATCTCTTTATTAAATAAATAAAATATAACCACTGTTTTTAAACTTAAAATAAGTCCCCCTTTTGAATAAGCTGTAAAAAGAGGGACAATGCAATGTGTTTCCCCGATTCACGTGCTGGGCTTCTCAGGCACTGGGTGCTGCGGAAAGTCCAGCTTTATATAGCACTGATTAAATAAAGTTGAAAAAAAACAGGAAGTTTAATAAAGTTTGAAAAAAAACAGGAAGTTGCTAATAAAGTTTGAACAAAAAAAAGGGAAGTTGCAAATAAAGTTTGAACAAAAACAGGAAGTTGAAAATTAAAGTTTAACAAAGACGGGAATTCCCAAATAAAGTTTCAACAAAAAAAGGAAGTTGCAAATAAATTTTGAACAAAAACAGGAAGTTGAAAAAAAAGTTTAAACAAGACGGGAAAGGGGAAAATGAATTTTCAACCAAACAAAAAAGCACACAAATAAAGTTTTGGGGAACCAGACAGAAGGAAAGGGGAAATAAACAGGTACCAAATAAAAAGTAAAACAAAAATAGATTTAAAAAACAGTACTGAATCAGTGTTCTTTTAAAAGCAAAGGGCTCCCCTAATACTACAGCCTCTTTCAAACTAAAATCCAATTTTTATCCATTTTGGTCCCAGGGCATTTTTTGCCACCTTCCAAAGGGCCTGGGGGCATTTTTTACGCGATTTTTTAAAAATTTAAAATTTCCCAAAACACACCAACTTAAAGAAAAAAGAAAAAAGTTTTCTATTAAATCATTTAAAAGAAAATAACCAAAAAGTAATTTTTTAAGCAATAAAGGAGGCGTATTGTTATCCCAAAATTTTACAACTAAACAAAGAGGGGAAAGAATCCAAATGATCTTTTTTTTTAAAATTGTTAAGGCTAACAGTTTTAGAGTAACAGCAAAATATTCGTCTTTTCAAAAAAACATTAGAATAATTTATAAATAAAAAAAAAAATTTGCTTAACATTGAATCCCACATTTTACCTTTCTTTTATCATTACCAAAAATGCACAAAAATTTAATGTGATTATTTTATTTTAATCAGTGGTTATATTTTATTTATTTTATAAAGAAAAACCCATTTGGGGTTATTCCCCTTTTTTTATTTGGGAGCCATTTAAATAATCGAAAGGTAGCCCTTGCTGCCCTTTAAATTTTTCTTTTGCCATACAAAAGTAAAATTGAATTTCATTAACCCTATTATCACAGACTCAGCTTCTTTCCTCATCAAAAACCCCAATATCCAGAGACGCTTCTTCTCCCCTATCATATAACACTTTATCACAAGCTCAATTCCTCCTCTACATATAACCCTATAATCACAGAACTCAGCTTCTTCCCCTTTTCTATAGCCCTTATATACATAACTCCGGGTCCGTCCCCCTATAATAACCTATATTCAAGTCAGCGTCTCTCCCATATCTATACCCATATAATCAAGCTATTCTTCCCCCTATATTAACTATTATTATCACAGACTCGCTCCCCTCCTCATTAATAAAACCCCTTTTAAACACAGGCTCAGTTCTCTCCTCTTTAATAAACCTATAAAAAAGAGCTCGCTTCTTCCCCTTTTCATTAACCTACATACACAGAGACAGCTTCCTTCTCTATCATATAAAACCCAAATACACAGGCCCTTTTTCTCTCTCTGTCAAAAACCCTACATATACAGAGCCAGATTCCTCCCCTACTATAACCCTATATTCCAGAGCTACTTTTCCCCCTTATCATATAACCCTAATTTCCAGACTTAGCTTTCTCCCCCTGTCTATAGCCCCTTATATCACAAACTGGGGCCCGTCCCTCTAATTTTAACCCTATATACAGAGCTCAGCGTCTCTCCCTCTTCATTAACCCTATATATCAAATCGCTTCTCCCTCTATCATTAAACCCTATAATCACAGACTCAGCTTCCCCCTTTCATATAGCCCTACATATCCCGAGCTCAGTTCTCTCCTCTATCATATTAAACCCTATTTAACAAGCTCACCCCTCTCCCTCTATCAAATTTTAAACCCAAAAATCAAGCTCTCTTCCTCCTCATCATATAACCATATATACACAGACTCAGCTCCTCCTCATTTTATAAACCCTATTTAACCCCAGATTTAGCTCCTTTACTCTATCATATAAAACCCCATATTCACAGAGCTAGATTCTCTCCTCTATCATATAAAACCCTTTTTACCCCAGAGCTAAATTCTATCCCTTTTCATTAACCCTACATATCCGACTAGCTTCTTCCCCCCAAACATAAACCCACAAAACCAAGCTCCTTCTCTCCTTTCTGTCTATAACCCTAAATTCACAGAACTCAAATTCTCTCCTCTATCAAAAACCCAATATCACAGACTCAGCTTCTTCCCTCTTCATTAGCCATATATATACATAATCGGGTCCTGTCCCTCTACATTTAAAAAACCCTTTTTAACCCGACTCAGCCTTTCCCTTACATATAACCCTATATATCAAGCTCACTTCTCTCCTCAATCTATAAAATAAATTTTACAATAGATCCCTTCCTCTATAAATTTACCTATTTATCCACTCACTCCTTTTTTCTATCATTAAACCCCCTTTTTTTCCCGACCAAAACTCCCTCTATATAAAACCCTATAAATTTTCCAAAACTCACTTTTCCCCCGTCTATCAATAACCCTATAATCAAGAGTCAGTTTTCTCCTCTATCATAATAACCCTTAATTCAAGAGCTCATTTCTCCTCTATCTAACCCTAATATCACAGAGTCAGCTTCGCCTCTATATAAACCCCAAATAACAAAGCTCGCTTTCTCCTCTTCATAACCCTAAAATCACAGAGCCCACTTCCTCCCTTTCATATAACCCTAAATATCACAAGCTCAGTTCTTTTCCTCATATATAACCCTATAACACAGAGCCCCAGCTTTCTCCCTCTGTCATAACCCCAAAATTCACAAACTCGGGTCTTCCCCTATCATATAACCCAAAATACAGAGCTTTAGTCTCTCCCTCTTATATACCCTAATATCAAACTGCTTCCCTCTATCTATAACCCAAAAAATATACGAGCTCCTTTTCCCTCTATCATTAAAACCCCAATAACAAGCTCAGCTTCTCCCTATCATATAACCCTAATATCACAGAGCTCACTTCTCTCCTCTTCATATACCTTATATCCAAACGGCTTCCCTCTATCATATAACCCCATTTACAGAGCTTTGCTTCTCTCCCCCTTCAATAACCCATAAATACAACTCGTTTCCCTCCTTATCATATAACCTATATATCAAGAGTACTTCTCCCTCTATCATTAACCCATATATCACAAAACTCACTTTCCCTCTACAAAAAACCCCATATATCACAGAGCTCAGCTTTTACCCCTATCATAAACCCATATATCAGAGCTCAGCTCCTCCTCTTTTATCAAAAAAAACCCTATTATCAGAGCTTTAGTTTTTTCCTCTATCATATAACCCTATATAACCCAAACTCAGTTTCCCTCTTCTATACCCTTATTCACAGATCAGCCCCTTTTCTCTATCATATAACCTATATTCCAGAGCCAATTCTTTCCCTCCATCATAATTTCCCCCTATTATACAGAGCTCAGCTTCTCTCCCTATCTTTTAACCCCACATACACAGAGCTCCTTCTCTGCTCTATCAAAAAACTATACAACCTCCCCAAATCTTAGAGGGTTGCAAATAGGGACACATCAGACCATGCCTCCAACCACACTCAAACAAATTGCATCACATAAGGACACATCTCTAACCACGCCTCACCTAACAATCATGCCGCGCCTCCTCCAGCAGAGAAGTGCCAACACAACAGCGGTGTTACTGAGTCTATAAAGATGTATTTATATAAAATAATGTGTTGTCTATACATAAATCCATTCAAATAGCTGTAAGACAATGTTATATGAATAATCCTTCTATAAAATGGTCATACAGTAACCATATGATACTGCTGTACAAGAAGCAAATATCACGGTACTGTTACCAACCAAACCATGACTAATATTCTCAATGATCCCACTACACAAAGATCAAATAATACAGCCACATCATGGCACATATCACTACCACATAGTAATTGAATAATACCACAACACCATGATCACATATCACCACCACATAGTTACTGAATAATATCACCATGCCATGACCTCATATCACCACCACATATTGGCTGACTAATGCCACCACATCATGTCTACATATCACCACCAAATAGTGACTGAATAATACTGCCACATCATGACATCATATCACTACCACATAGGGACTGAATAATACCACCACATCATGAATACATATCATCACCACATAGTGACTGAAGAATACCACCGCACCATGACCACATATCACCACCACATAGGGACTGAATAATGCCAACACACCATGACCACATACCACCACGACATAGGGACTGAATAATACCGCCACACCAAGATCACATATCACCACCACATAGTGACTAAATAATACCTCATTGCCATGACCACATATCACCATCACATAGTGACTGAATAATTCCACCGCCCCATGTCCAGATATCACCACCACATAATGACTGTATAATACCACAATATCATGACAACAGATCATCATCACATAGTGACTGAAAAATACCACAACACCATGATCACAGATCACCACCACTTAGTGACAGAATAATACTGCTATACTGTTCCTGAATATAAATGACTACCAATATTCCTGCCATACAGTGACAATATGGAGGTAGATACCAGTGTAAACAGAATCTGCAGAAACAAGTGATTACAGTGCAGTTGCATTTATTGACTCACAGTTGACGTCTTGGTTAATGGGAGTTGCTCTCTTTCCCTTTCTCCATTTGTTCCAGATCATCTTGGTGATTTCTCCCCGCCATGCCTGGTCCCTGCAGAATTAACATCACAAATATCTTAGACATAACTGTTCCCTCCTCTGTACAAACTTCCCCTAGGGTGTTAGGAGGAGCATGGAGGGGGGGGGGGGGCGGCTATGGGGCAATAGGTGAAGGTGAGGGGGTTATAGAGTGTTAGGTGAGGGTTTTATTTTGTGTTGGCACTAGGCCTCAAGTGTGAATGAGGAGATACAGCCACAGCTTACAGGCACAATCTCCTGGAGAAGACATAGGACCAACCACCCGGAGATTGTGTTATGACTGTGGCCTGTACATCATCCCTTGCACCCCCAGATAATCATTCACAGCCATGACCTTCAGAAGTGCAGGAGACGGACCAGTGTTGCATCTATTTATTTAGTAAAATGGTCAATGAGGGCTGGTGTCGGGGAGTATTTATTTGAATAAATTGTTTTTTTTTTTTGTTCTGTGTTTTTTTTTACCATTTTAGTCCAGTGTTAGTAAAGGAGATATCGGAAAGACGCCTGTCCATTTCTATCACTTGGTGTCAGGCTGACTAATCTCTTGTCACTATCACCCCAGTACTCAATGCACCAGAGTTACTGGGAAGAGCCAGGTTACCATCTGAAGGGGGACAATCTAATGTGATGGTCCACTTCTGGGGCGGCTGCAGGCTGGTATTTTTAGTTTGGGAAAGGAACTTCATATCTTAATAGAGAGGGCTCCTTACCTGTTGGGCCCCATAACAGCTAATTAGGGATGAGCAATATTATCAGCAAAAGTTGAAATCGGCACGGTTTTTAGAAATTTCCGATCATGCGATATTTTAGGTGACAATCTTACAGATAATCTATTACTATCACGCCAATTTCAGCATTTCCTGTTATTTTGGTGGCCAGCCAATCAGCTCTGAGAATAAAGGGGGTGAGGAGGATGTACACTTTGCGGTGTATGGATCTCATTGGCTGCAAAAATCACGTGACCTCATTTTATCTATGCAACTGCATTTCCTGTTCAGCTCATTTTCTGTCTATGCCGTCTATGCCACTTCACAGCAGGACGTGTCTGTATTTAATCCAATAGCTGTTCTAACAGCTCTGAGAGATAGTCTCTTCCAATACAAGAAACCATCCACCTAGCTATAGCTTAGAATATAGTTAGATTAGATAATTTCACTTCTTATTTAGTTTGAGAATGTTTTAAAGATATCTTCTGGTGTGTCCACCCCGGGGGCGGCCGGGGGGAGGGGCCGCTGCGGGTGGGGGCGGCCGGAGGAGAGGCTTTTGAAAGGAAGGGAAATATTGTGCAGCTCAGTGTGTTCTGTGACCTTGAATTGAAAAAACATTCTTTTTTAGCACTTTTTTTGGCCAGAAGACCTCTGATAGGAGGTTAAATTGTCCCTGTTTTTTCAGTTCTATTGCAATCAGTTGCGGCCGTTTCCCTGCCTGCCAGGGCCGCGGCGCGGGCATTGCGGTCACCCGCGGCCACCCTCGTCCCCCACGCCGGCTTTTAAACCTCCCCCGCCCCGGGTGAAGGGCGTCCTGTTTCCCCCGGCCTCGTGCCACGCGCGCCCCCTACGCCGCGCGCGACGGCTGTTTAATTTAAAGGGGGCCAGTCCCCCGGGGTAATTGGCTTATTGCCGGGCGCGGGTCCTATAAAAGTATCCGCCCCCCCACCTTTTTCCAGATTTTTTGGGTGTGCTTAGTGAAAGTTTGGAGGTCCTTTTTCCGTATGCTTATCCGTGTACCACCTTCCGCTACGTTTCCCTGCCTTCCTGTTTGCCGCCCCCCTGACCGCTGTCCGTCTCTGACCACGAACCTCGCCCCTCCCCCGACCTTTCCCTTTTTCCCGACTACCCTTTGGTTTTCGATCCCTTTCCCCGCAGTACCCCGGCCCCACCGCAACAATCACGCAGGGGGAAGACCTGGTGCCTAAGCCCGCAAGTCCATCCCCTTTGCGGCGGGGCCCGGTGAAAACCGGGGGGGACTTAAACCCGTTTTTGGGGTGGCTTAATACCACCGCTTGTGGTGGTCCGCGGATCCACCGAAACCGTCACATCAGTGTTCCCAAAAACGGCAAAACTTTTCCCATAACTTTTAAAAATTTTATTGAATCCGTGCGTCTTTGCCGCAAAGAGTCAGTTGTATCAATTTTTTATACTATTTTAAGTAAAAATTTCGCCTGTAGCAGTGTGCAAAGGGGCCCCCATATTAATCCATAAACATTTTAAATTCCTTATTGCATTTTGTGCGTCTGTTTGGCGCATAAAGCTCAGTTGTACGCATATTGTTATACATATTTTATAGTAAATTACGCCTGTTGTCAGTGGTGCGAAGGCTGCCATATTAATCCATATAATACTTACAGACTCCTTTTTCCAGCACTTTTTAATCTATGGGTCAGACAGTTTTAAGGGTCATACTTCGGTCCAGGACAGGGATAGTCAATGTCCAGTTCAACTAAAATGGTGGTTCAAAGACTACTTTTTCCGACACTTTTTAATCTGTGGGTCATGCTGATTTAAGGTAATGCTGCGGTCCAGGACAGGTATAGTCAATGTCCACTTCAACTAAAATGGTGGTTCAAAGACTGCTTTCTTCCGGAACTTTTTAATCTGTGGGTCATGAAGGTTTGAGGGTCATGCTGTGGTACAGGACAGGGATAGTGAATAATCTGTGACTTTTTTTCTGAGACTCTTGTTGCCTAATTGTCTTGCCTAAGATGTAGCACGTATCCAGTTTACTGTTGTGGATGTTAATTCCAGCTTCTCCTCCCCTTTTTGGGTGTAAGAATGAAGCTGTTCTTCCTCTCCTATAGACTTTAATGGTCATCTGCAATTATCTATTATCGGCTATCGGATATCGGCATGATAATTGCCGATATCGACTATCGATCTTATAACGATAGTTGACACAATCGCTCATCACTACAGCTAATATTTCTGCTGCCTTAGTAGTTACACCTATGATTGATCATAAAATGGGTCCTATAATATTATACTGGGCTTCTTGAGTAAAGAGCTAAAGCCTCCACACCAGGGACTTACAGTTGAAACCAGAAAATTACATATACTATATAAAAAGACACATCTGCAGGTTTTTCTCACTATCTGACATGAAATCAGAATAAACCTTTTAGGTCAATTAGAAACCAAAATTATTTATATTTGCCAAATGTCAGAATAATGAGAGAGAGATATGTTTAAGGCATTTTTACTTTCTGCAAAGTAACAAGTCTACATCAACAAGGATTACTCTGCCTTTAAAGGGGTTGTATCATTTCATTGAACGGTCTTCAGAATAAGGGAATAAGGGGACAGTGAATACAAGCAACTTTGCAATTGGACAGCAAAGCTGTCTTGTTATCACAGGATCCTTTATCTTCTGTTTCTGTAAACACAGTTCCCCAGTGCTGGTCGGATCCCTCCTCCTTACATTTCACTAGCTGAGTTCTCCCCCCCCCTCCACCCCCCCGCCGGGCGTCGGCTGTAGTCCCAGAGCGGGCATTCCTGCCTCGCACAAAAAGGCAGAGACCGGCACATTTTCACTCTGCACAGCCAGAAGAAACAGAATAACACTGCAGGACTTCTACAATCAGGAAACAGCACAATTGTGCGACTGTGCCTAAACATAGAAGGAGCATTAGGGCCAAAAGCATTTCACTCTGCACAGCTCTGGAGGAGTTTATACAAGACTGGATTCAGTTGCAACATGAATGCAAGCCTGTGGTATGTAAACAACTCTTACATACTCTGCATAGGGAGAGACACAGTGACATGTGGAGGGGGAGGGAACACACGGAGCCAGCATGAACAGAGAAGGGGGGATGATGTCATCCCTTCGGTTAAGAAACACCCAGCTGGGAGGGGAAGACACGCCCCTGAATTTCTGTAACTGAGAGGCTGTGAGAGCACTGAAACAGGCTAACTGACGAAGCGATACATCCCCTTTAAACAATTTGGGACAGCCCATATGATGATGTCATGTCTTTGGAAGCTTCGGATAGGTTTATTGGCAACATCTGAGTTAACTAGAGACAATAGGGAAAGTCTAAAGAAATCAGAAGAGAATTGTGGACTTGCAGTGGGTGTAATTTCCAGATACCTGAAGGTGCCTCGTTCATCTGTACAAACAATTATAAACAAATACAAGCAAGATGGGAATGTCCGGCCATCATAATACTCAGGAAGGAAATACGATCTGTGCCTCGGAGATGAACGTGCTTTCATTCGACATGTGAAGATGCTGGCTGAAGCTGGTAAGATTGTGTTTTTATCCACAATGAAACAAGTACTGTATCAACATGGGCTAAAAGGCCACTCAGCCACTCAGCCAGGAAGAAGCCATTACTTCAAAAGAAACATATAAAAGTCAGATTAATGTTTGCAAATGCACAAAGGAACAAAGACCTACATTTTTGGAGACATGTTCTGTGGTCTGATGAAACTAAAATTAAACTGTTTTGCCATAATAACCATCGCTACGTTTGGAGAAAAAAGGGAGAATCTTGGAAGCCTAAGAACACCATCCAAACTGTGAAACTCGAGGGTGGCAGCATCATGTTGTGGGGTTGTTTTGCTGCAGGAGGGACTGGTGCACTTCACAAAATAGATGGCATCATGAGGAAAGAAGATTATGTGGCAATACTCAAGCAACATCAGCCAGGAAGTTAAAGGGGTTGTCTCACTACATTGATTCATCTTACCTCAGTCCTGTTTTCTTGGTTTCATTTGGAATTCAGGGGCGTGTTTACTGGCTTCTACTCGGCTGCAGTAGAAGCCAGGTCTGTAGCTATAGGAACTAGTGCTGGCAGCCTATCAGGAGAGATCAAATAGGTCTGTAGCTATAGCGACCTGAGGAGCTGATGCAGCTCATACAAGAGGGGATATCTAGGAATTGGTAGGACACTGTTAATGGACATATATTGCAAAGTGACTTGTTTTTGCAAGATCTTTAACATAAAAAGCAATCCTTGTAGTGAGACAACCCCTTTAAAGCTTGAGCAGAAATGTGTCTCTCAAATGGACAATGACCCGAAGCATACTGCCAAACTGGTTACAAAGTGGCTTAAGGATAACCAAATCAATGTTTGGAATGGCCATCACAAAGCCCTGATCTCAATCCTATTGAAAATGTATGGACAAAGCTGAAAAGGCAGGTGCGAGCAAGACCACCTACAAACATGGCTCAGTTACACCAGTTCTGTCAGGAGGAATGGGCCAAACTGCCAACTATTGTGAGAAGCTTGTGGAAGGATATCCAAATGTTTGACCCAAGTCATACAGTTTAACGGCAACGCTATCAACTACTAATGAAATGTATGTAAACTTTTGACTTTGCAGAAAGTAATAAAAGTGCCTTAAGAAATTCTGGCATTTGGCAAATATAAATAATTTTGGTAATCCTAATTTACCTAAAACGGGTAAGGTTTATTCTGACTGAAAAACATGCATACGTGTCTTATTTTATAGTGTATGTAAACTTCTGTTTTCAACTGTATATTCCCCACCCTTACTCCAATTCTAGTATTTAGCTTTTCTCATAAGAATCTTTAGGCCTACTTCCTCACTAGCCATGGGTAGACTCAGACTGGCCCACAGAGGAATAGGGGAAACTTCAACTGAGCCCCTAGGCATTTTGGACCTGTGGGCCTGACATGCCTGGGAGTTCTTTTCAGGAAGAAAGGCAGAGAAAGAGAAGCAGGAAGCACAAGGCGTATACAGTATGTGCAGTCAACTCCCCTGGTGGGCCCCAAGAATCAACTTCCCTCGAGGGTCTAAAGAATCAACTCCAATGGTGGGCCCCAAGAATTAACTCCACTGGTGGTCCCAAAAATCAACACTGCTGGTGGGCTCCAAGAATCCTTTCCCACTAGTGGGCCTCAAGAATCAACTTTACTGGTGGGCCCCAAGAATCAGTTCCACTGGTAGGTTACAGGAATCAACTTCACTAGTGGGTCACAAGAATCACCTCCACTGGTGGACCCCATAAACAAATTCCTCTGGTGTGCCCCAAGAATTAACTCCACTCGTGGGCCCAAAAAATCTACTCCTCTGGTGGACCCCAAGAATCACCTCCACTGGTGGGCCCCAAAATCAACTTCTCTGGTGTGCCCCAAGAATCACCTTCACTGGTGTGCCCCAAGAATCACCTCCACTGGTGTGCTCCAAAAATCAATTCCATTGGTGGGCCCCAGAAATCAACTCTACTGGTGAGCCCCAGGCACCCTAGTTCAACATTGGCCATGGTGGGCCCATAGACATCTTGTCAATGTGGAGTTGGGTTATCATGAAGAGTGTGGACATTATCAGTCATCAGAAATCACTATGGTCCAAAATTCCCCACCAATCTTTATCACGGATAGTCATTGAAACAGTTAATGTCTATAGCTATAAACGCCTGTACTTGATTGTCAGGTTCCCGGGTAAAGTAATAAATATACAGTTCATGGTTTGGAAATAATCTGAAAAAGTAGAATTCCAAAAATAGCAGCAGAAATCATAAACTACTGAGAGAAGTTCAGCACAGAAGTGATATAGGAAAAAATTATGGCAGAAAAGAGAGACTTTAGTAAAAAATAGAAAACCCTGAACATTGTTCCTTTGGCAATGCATTAAGGAGAGCTCACTATGTAGCCCAACATCTACAGAATTACCTACAGCCAGGACACAGCATCCAAGCATCAGGACAAAGTCACTTAGGACAGGTCGGTCTATGCCACCAACCCCTCATGCTTGCCTGAGTTTTCTCATAGGAAATAACAGAATTGGTTGAAATGCCATATGATTTAAGATATACAGTAATTGGCCCAATTCTGAATGGAAAGAGCTGCATACATGTAAAGCCTTCTCTCCATTTATTCTCTGTCAAGGTGCAACAAACAGCAGCGGCTAGCCAGAGACCCCATTCTGGAGATGGGTGGAAGTCCCAAAAGTGGGATCCAAAGTTTATGGCACATTCTGTTAACATTTCTCAAAATGGTATTCCCATCACATTGCTTTTACTGCTGGCCTGAACTGGCTGCAGCAAACTCAGAGGTTTGTGTCTCTCTTCATTCAACTCTTTGGGACTTCTGAGCACAGCTGAGCAAATGCATTTCAAAGACAAAATATAACACTTGATAAGTGCATCTCTCTATTTTTTTGGGGTTCCTTGTAAGTCCATAGGAACCCCTTCTTGTTCCAGAATCCGCTGCTCTTTGTGACACGCCTGATGATTCTGAATCCGCTGCTCCTGGTGTCACACCTCCTGGTCCAGAATCTGCTGCTCCTGGCGATTCGCCTGCTGGTCCAGAATCCACTGCTCCTGGTGTCACGTCCGCTGGTCCGGAATCCACTGCTCTGGTGTCACACCTCCTGGTCCAGAATCCGCCACTCTTGGTGATACAACTGCTGATCTTGAATCTGCTGCTACAGTGTCTAATATGTTGTTCTGGAGTCCGCTGCTACTGGTGTCACGCCTCCCGATAAGTCTGGTCCTATACTGAAAGGTACTGTCACAAAACGCAAGGCTGTGCTGGATGTTCAGTGTTCTCCGTGCTGTCCAGCATGGCAATGGTTAATGCTTGCCCTCAGCACACTTGCAGATGCTACCCATTACCCTGTCTGTCTGGCGTTAACCCCCAAACGACCTGGATTTATGCATACATCCTAGGTCGTTTGGGGGTTAACGCACCTGGACGTATGCCTACGCCCTGAGGATCGCGCGAACTCGGCGCGGTATGTCAGTTGTATATTACACCTGACATCCCGCAGCGTCGGCTCCGACCCGAGATCGCTCTGGGAGGGGGGGGGCGGTTAACCCCTTAATTATCTCAACCGATGGGTCGCAATAACTAAGGGAGACGCTGACAGACAGCACGGAATGCCTTCCGGGTTGTCTGTGATGTCACGATGCCCGGTCGTGCCCTGTGGGCATGGCCCGACATCGTGACTAACAGTTGCCATAGAAACCAGTACAAAGCAACAAGCTGTGTAGTGATTCCTATTAAATGAGGGATCAAAAGACCACTCATTCAAATTTAGGTGCTTTTTTTCCAGGATTCCTTGTAAAAATTAAACATTTTAAGCTAAAATTACAGATTGCTGGAAAAAAAAAACATTTTTTTAATTTTCACAGCCTAATGCTAAAAAAAAAATTGTGAATCACCTGTGGGGTCTAAATACTCACTGCACGCCTGGATATATTCCTTAAGGGGTGTAGTTTCCAATATGGGGTCTTTTTAGAGGTGTTTATTAAGTTTTAGCACCATAGGGTGTCTGCAAACCTGAAATTGCGCCTAAATAAAATCGTATTGAAAATGAGACCCCAGAGTCCAGTAGGTGCTCCTCCTATTCTGGGGCTTATGGTTGAGCCATATAATGCACTAGGGCCACATATGGGATATTTCCTACCCCCCCCCCCCCCCCCTCCTTTATGAGGGGCCACCGGACCCTCAACAGAGCCTCTAGTTTTAGCAGAGTGGCTTTGGTGAATTTTTCCCCTTACAGCTTTGGGAGCATATTTCACTGGTGGGACCCGAAGGCGGAGATATTTGGGTCTGGGTCGGCGTTTACCACTAGATATTTTGATTCTCAGTTGGGCTTTTTTAAGAGTCTTATGACTCTTAACCCAGACTGTGCACAGTCGATTAACGCCGGATTTTATGTCACTTTTGCAACCTGTAACGGCGGAGTACATGAGATCGGAGCCCTCCTCCCAGCAAAAGGGAGACAACTCAGATGGAGAAGAACTCAGTGAATTGGTGGTCGAGGACACTCCTCCCAAGAAACAATTATTGTCAGGTTTCTTAATATACAAATGTATAGACTCTCGCTCCGGGGCAGATATGTTAAGCTTTGCCCCCGGAGTGAGGTCTTTGGTGCAATCATCAGGCTGGTGCGGAGGCAGATTATCAGTAACATCTCTATCTAAAACGACAGTTTTACATTCTGAAATATCGTGTGTATTAATTACAGCACACACCAAGGGATCAACAACCTTCAAATGAGCACCACATAAGTCACCCCATTTGATCAACTCGGTGGTCCTCCAGTCAAACACAGGATTATGGAGGCGGAGCCAGGGCAACCCAAGAATAATAGCCGCAGCAAGTTTCTCCATGACAAAAAACGGCAGACCTGGGGGAATTGATATTACATTGCATTTACCTGGTCACATTTACCGTATTCCAGTGAATAATGGATGAATATTGAAAATCTGAAAAATAGTGAAATTGTGAGATTTCACCTCCACTTTGCTTTAATTTCTGTGAAATACCTAAAGGGTTTAGAAACTTCCTAAACACTGTTGTAAATACTTGAAGGGGTCTAGTTTCTTAGATGAATTATGAGGGTATCTAACATGCAGACCACTCAAAGCCATGTCAGTACTGGACTGGTCCCTAAAAAAAAAAATCTATGTTGCAAATTTTCTTGAAAATGTGAAAAATTACTACTAAATTTCTAAGCCCTCTAATGTCATAAAAAAGACATTTAACCTATAGTGGACATAAGGTAAATGCTAGTTATAAACTATTTTGTGGTGAATAATTATCTGTCTTGCACGCAGAAATTTTTGAACTTCCAAAATGACAAATTTTTCCATATTTTCACGAAATTTTGATGTTTTTCACAAACAAACAAGGATTGTATGGATAAAAAATTTCTTACTAACTTAAAGCACAATGTGTCACGAGAAAACAATCTCATGGATAGGTAAAAGGGTCAAAAAGTTATTCTCACATAAAGTGACACATGCCAGATTTCAAAAATAAGGCTGTGTCAGGAAGGCCAAAACTTGCTTGGTCCTTAAGGGGTTAAAAACAGCCTCTGCTTCCAAACAGGGCCTGAGTTTCTACTGTGCATACTGGATCTTTGCCCTCTGAGTTCCTTGCTCCTGTGTTCCTGGACTTTAGAGATCTGTTGTTCCTGATCCATGTTCCTGCATCTGTGATCCTGTGTTCTTGCCAGGGCTGTGCAGTCAGCGTTGGAGTCATGAAGTCAGTGCCAATTTTGCAGGAGTCATTCTTAAATTGGCCGACTTTAACTCCTAAAATATATAATAAATTGGTCCAGTTAGTTTGATGCAGTGCCAAGAACAAGAGGAATTAGATCTTGCCAGTGCTCCTGCAATTCCTTTATACCCTGACATTGTGAGAGATGTTGCGCCTGTGGTCACCGCTTTGCCACCAACCCAAGTTAGTGTAGAGAGGTTGTTCTCTAGCCTGGAAATAATGAGATCAGATTTGAGGTCATCTATGAAGGACCTGATGTAGGTAATACTTTTTCTTAGAACAAATTCATAGACTCCACAAATTTTATTCAGTACGTTTTTGCTGAAATCTGTTTTCTCCCATTTACTGCAGCGTTTTGTATATTTACAATTTTTTTAATTTTTTTTATTGATCTAAAGTTGTATCCAACAAATATATTTTACACCGACAGGCAAAAGGTTAACAATGTTTTGAACTTTTGACTTTCAGGCTCCATATATTACCAACCACTACAGCTTTGAATGTGAAACTACCATCATTTTACAGACAATCATCTTGGCTATATTATACATAACTTTGACCTGTTTAGCATCTGCTTAGTTCTGCACATTCTTGTCCTGTAACTGCATTGTTACTGTTTTGCTCCTGGTGGTGGGACAATCTTTTTCTTCTTGTATACTACAAATTACAACCTGTTCTCACATTCCCTAATTGCTCAGTGTGTTTTTATGCTGATTCCCAAGTGAAAACTCACTGGTTTGAGCAGCCATGAAGAAGATTTCCCAAGAAAAGAGAAGTAGCTCTTGGGGCCAAGAAAATTGCCAAACTGCATCATGTGAGGCCTTGACAGCTGGAAGAATGTGAAATGAAGTCCATCCATTCAAAAACCAAGAGGTGGACGTCCAGGCAAAATAAGTCAACAAGTCGGCTCATCACAAGGTCTATCAGTTCTAACGCGATAGACACGGCAGTGGAGGTGGTTCGTATGCTTCATAAGAGTGAGATCACAGGCGTCCATGCAAGCACCGTGCAACACACATTACACAGGTCTAAAATGATGGCCTGAAAAAAGGTGAAGAAGCCTCGACTTCAATCTCATCATAAGAAGTGTTGACTCGAGTTTACAAAAAAGTATGAAAAATGGAAGATTAGAAACAGGTGATTTGGGGCGATGAGGTGAAAGTCAATAGACTGAGCTCTGATGGGGGCAAATGGGTTTGAAAGAATCAAAGGAAAAAGGGGCTAACGGATCAAGAAATTGAAGAAACTGTCAGGTTCGGTGGAAGAAGCCTGAGGATATGGGGAGGGGTCACAGCCAAAGATGTTGGATTCTTGACCAGGATCGATGGTGATCTCAATGCTGAGCTATATGTGAGTGTCCTACAAGATGAGATACTTCATACACTCGAGTACTATGGGGATGAAAAGGACAACATAGTGTTCCAGTAGGACAACGACCTGAAGCAGACGTCAAGGTTGGAGAAGGAATGGTTCAATGACAATGAAGTAGAGTTGCTGCATTGGCCTCCATAGTCCCCAGACCTCAACCCAATCCAACACTTGTGGGTAGAGTTGAAGAAAAAGCTGTAGTCGTACCCAAGTCCAGTCTGCACCAACATTGAGAATGTGTATGTAACGGGTTGCGCCGCGGTCCGGTCCATGGACCGCGGTCACACCCGTGTCCCCCGCGGCAGGTCCCCGGCGGGGACGGGTGCCGCCGCGGGTCCCACTGCCGCCCGTGGCTGCATCCGTCCCGTCTCCTCACCTGACCGCGCTCCCGTTCGGTCCGCGTCCCCTGCTGGCCGGAATGCGCATGCGCGCCCCCTAGCGCGCGCGCTCGTTCATGTAGATTTAAAGGGACAGTGCGCCGGTAATTGGCTAATTGCCGGGCGCTGTCTCTATTTAAGTTTTGGTCTCACGTCACTTCCCCGCTGGATCTTTGTTGCCCCGTGCCTTTGTGAAAGCGTTCCTGATAATCTATTTGCCTTGCCGTGTACCAGACCTTGCTACGTTTCTCGACTCCGAACCTCTGCCGCCTGCCCTGACCTTATCGCCTGTCCACGACCACGAACCATTGCCGCCTGCCCTGACCTTATCGCCTGTCCACGACCACGAACCATTGCCGCCTGCCCTGACCATACTGCCTGCCCACCGCTACGATTCTGGGAATACTATTTTGTACCTCGCTGCACCTCGGCTGCCGCAGCAAGTCCATCCCGCTTTGCGGCGGGCTCTGGTGAAAACCGGGGGCTACTTAGATTCCGTTCCCTGGCGTGGCTTAGCTATCATCGCCTGCGGTGGTCCAGCGGATCCACTACCAAGTCCGTTACAGTAAGATCCAGCCAAGAGAGAGCTATGGCCCCATTCCAACACCTTCTTCCTGAGTGCGGGCGGCACGAAGGTCTTGCCAGTAGGGACGTTCTGGAGATCTGCGGGAGCCACGTGAACCAACCGTTCGGGAGAAATGATGTGTTGTGACACGGGTTCTTCACCGGCCACGTCCGAGGCACGGGAGAGGGCGTCAGCCTTGACGTTTTTCTCAGCAGGTCGGAAATGTATGCGAAAGTCGAAGCGTGAGAAAAAGAGAGACCATCGGGCTTGGCGAGGATTCAAGCGCTGGGCTGTCTGAAGATACAGTAAATTCTTATGGTCCGTAAATATGTCGATAGGATGGCGAGCCCCCTCCAGCAGATGTCGCCACTCCTCCAGGGCTAACTTGATGGCCAAGAGTTCCGGTCCCCAATGGCATAGTTCCGCTCCGCCGGCGAAAAGGTCTTAGAGAAGAACCCACATGTGAAAATCTTCCCCTTGGGGACCTTTCTGTTTTGAGGACCGCCCCTGCCCCACAGAAGAAGCATCCACCTCCAAGGAAAAAACAGCTTCTCGGAATCAGCCGGACCAAAACTGGTGCTGTGGAGACGGCAGTTTTAAGACCACCAAACGCCTTCTCAGCCTCAGAGACCAGCATCTGGGGTTTCGCGTTCTTCCCTAGTGATGGCCACGATGGGAGCCACCAAAGGGGAGAAGTGGGAATAAATTGGCGGTAATAAATTCGGGGAAGCCCGGGAAGCGCTGGATGGCCCAAAGACCGACGGACGAGGCCATTGCGTACTGCAGCGAGTTTTGCTGGGTCCATCTTCAGGCCCTTGGCTGAGACGATATACCCGAGGAAGGGTAGGCTGGACTGATGGAATGAACATTTCCCCAGTTTGGCGTACAGTCGATTGCTGCGCAGACGTTCGCAGAACCGGGCGCATTTGGGGTTCGGTGCGTCTGAAGATGGGGGAAAAAATTTAGGATGTCATCCAAGTACACTACAACACAGGTGTACAGGAGATCCCGGAAAAGACCATCGTTCACAAATGCTTGAAACACTGCGGGAGCGTTGCAGAGCCCAAAGGGCATTACGAGATATTCAAAATGTCCTTCTCGGGTATTATACGCCGTCTTCACTCGTCCCCCCCCCGAATTTTTGATGAGGTTGTAGGCACCTCGCAGATCCAACTTGGAAAACACATTAGCCCCCTTGAGGCGGTCGAAAAGTTTTTGTGATCAGCGGGAGAGGGTAGCGGTTTTTTACGGTGATTTTATTGATCCCCGGGAGTCTATACACGGACGGAGGAACCATCCTTCGTCTGTACGAAGAAAAACCCGGCTCCGGCTGGGGAGGAGGACTTACGGAGAAACCCTTTCGCAAGTTCTCCTGAATGTAGGCCGACATGGCCTGAGTCTCCGGTACGGAAACGGGGAACCCTTTCCCCGGGGGGGATGGTTCCTGGGAAGAAGGTCAATGGGGCAGTCGTAAGGCCGAAAGTGGTGGCAGCGTATCGGCCTCCTTCTCGGAGAATACGTCCCCAAAGTCCTGGTACTCAGCCGGTAGACCTGGCAGAATCTCGGCAAGCGGGTGCGGAGAAGTGGTAGTCACCGGGCTTGGTACCTCCAAGCAGAGGTTCTGGCATTCTGGTCCCCAACGCAGGACCTCACCTGTCTTCCAATCCAGCGTAGGGATGTGATGTTGCGGCCAGGGAAGCCCCAAGAGGATCGCCGAGGAAGCACGGGACAGGACATGGAACCCCGATCTTCTCCTTATGTAGAGGCCCCCACCCGGGGAGTCACTGGCCCGGATTATATACTGGATGGATCAGTGAAAGGAGCTCCCCACTAACTGAGGAAATCGCAAAGGTTTCTCCAGGCGGACTACAGGCACGCGGTACCGGGGATACCAAAGAGGCATGGAAAAAAGTTTCCCGCAGACCCCCGAGTCCAGGAAGGCAGAACTCCGGAAAGAAGAACCAGCGTCAGTCTTCACTCCACTGGGCATCATAAACGTGGAGCGGAAGAAACTGCACCCCAGAGCCCCTCTCCCACAGGCACCTAGGTGAGAGCATTTTCCCGGACGCCGAGGATGAAGCAGCCTCTCTTTCTTTGGCGACGCTCCTCCTGCCTTCAGTGAACCTGATAAACGATGCGAGTGGCAAGGAGATTAATTCGTTCAGGAGGACGGGAGGGCTCTTGCTGCCAAAGCGTCTTTTACCCCTCTTGGGCAGACTCTTTTTTGAAGGTTCCTATCTCAAAATTGGGCCTCGCTTCCTCGACCCTTCAAGGTTCTTCGGCAGTTGAACCCGTGACGTACAATCTCTCCCTGCCTCCATCTTCCCCCGGATCCAAAACGCATTCCATGTCTCCCTCCTTAAGCCGCTGGTCCTGAACCAATTCTCTCTCAGGAATGTAACTCCTTCCCCAGTAGCCAAGTTTCCGCTGACATCTTTTAGGTAAAGGACATCTTGGGGAAAGAAAACGGTCAGAGGGAAAACGCTTCTTCCTCGTAATTGGAATTGGGAAAAGGG